>VXBB01024419.1:142756-237551 GCA_013399915.1 Illadopsis cleaveri
AAGAAAAAAACCCAAACTCTGAAAATGCAGACACCATTAGGAGAACCACAGCATTTCTGCTTGTTTAATTCTTTCAGAAGTTGATGAATAAGGACTAAAAGTAGAAAAATGTCACTGATTCCAGATAAAACACTGATGAGAAACACACAATCTAGTCTTGTTTTCTGTGACATAATTACAATAATAAATAAACTTTCAGACCCCTTATAACAGCCTGGTGTCCAAAATACAAGACTCCAGGCCTCAGGTCAGCTGATGGCAGCAGGTGGATCATGGTGCCTGAACCTTCCATGTACAAAGGATGGCCGTGTTTCTGCACCTGGAGCTGCTTTTCCCAACAGCATTCACCTGCACAAGAAGTCCTGGCTGGACTTGGTGGAGCACTGAGTGTCCTGAAGGTGCCTCAGCCTCTTGCCCTTCATGCCAGACACTGAGGGATGGTGGTTCCACCTGAGGCAGGGTTGGTGGCATCTGCCACTGGGGAATTGATCTCACAAGGGGAGAGGGCTGAGTCCTCACAGGGTGCTGAGACCACAGCAGGTGACAGAGACAGGCAGAGACAGAGGGACAAGAAGTAGGGTCAGGAGAGTGAGTCTCTCAGATCCCAGTGTGAGCAAATCCTGAGCTGTGTTCTTCAAAGATAGGCATGGCCTCGCTGCCAAAGTTCTTCTGTGCTGGATCTGAGCGGGCAGCATACACGAGTGAAGACATCATACATGCTCAGCCTGTGTATTGATCTGTCTTTTTCACACTGCCACATGAAGAAATATCCCTTGCAGTGTAATACATTATGTTTTGAAGAGCATGGCTGATTTTCCATCGCCTCGTGCTACCTATGATTAAGCATGTTTAAAAGACTCCCGAATCAAGCGTTTTAGAGATAGAAGTCTTAAAAGCTAAAAATACTATAAAATCTTGGGAAATGAAAGAAAAAACAATCCAAATGATAGACAATTCCTGGCTTGGGAATGTAAATTTTAAAGAACTCAAATGTAAGGAGATCTGTGTTTGTCCTAGGTAGGGCAGGTTGTTGTGTGAACCACAAGCCTGTTCCTGTACTCTAGAGGGAACTTGAACCAAAGTAAAGTTTGGAGTGCCCCAATTTTCAGCTAAAGATGTGAGGATTCAAAAGTAAATGCTCTGTCTAGATTTATCCAAGTAAATAGGTACATGGATTTCTCACTGCATTCATAATTCATTGGGATTTTACCATTGTCAGCAGTTCATTTTAAATGCTCTTGCCATCTTTGAAGGACCAGCCAAACAAAATCCTCTTAACTAAGAAGACAGTTGCTGTTTAATATACTTTCTAGACTAGCTAAGTGAAATGATATTTTTTTTTTCCTGTGTAAGCTATGATTTCCTATAACAACTTTCCTCAATTTACTCTTAGGGCTCTGGGGTTGGGAAATTTGCTAATTTTTAAAGCTGATCTTAAGTACAGGAGAGATTTTCTGAGTTCATGGATCTGATGTACTGATGCACTTTGCAAAAAAAGTTATGATATTTCTGACATGTACACACAGCAAGGCTGCACCTTTCAAGAAGTTTGCAGATTCAACATTCAGCCTTAATGATTACCAGCCTTTATTCCTGGATGATAACACAGTATCTCCAGCTCCTGCTGTCATAAAGTGCTGAGTAATCTCACTGTATATTTTCTGATTTACATATTCACAACAGTGCATGTAATCGTACTTTGATTAAAACCATGAGTGTAGCACAGAAGCCAGGCTGTTCTGATTTCTACCAGACATAAATCTCTTTATAATACACTGCAATAATACCAATATAATCCTGAATAGCAATGAACAGGCAAAAAGCAGAGAAGTTTGCAAACACCAGAGCTTTATGACTTTATTTCTATGCTACAATCAAATTATTTTTTTTCCCAAACAAGAAAAAGGAGCAAAATTACAGGAACGAATGTTCCATATAGTGCAACTTCTTTTCTAAAGCAGTAGTTGCTCAAGGCATTTAAATGTACATGGATATGGAGCCATTATAAATTGCTATTTTCCCAAATCAAGGCAGTTATTGTTTAAAGGCCATCCTCGCTAGAAATTGCACCTACCTATTAACTTTAACAACCTCTCCAAGACCTAGCCAAGTTTTGGGTGCACTGACCTATAAAACAAGACACATAACTCCTGTACTGTGAGGAGACAAAATAAGACATTAAATTCCTTCCAGCTGGCAAATGTTTAAAACAGGTAAAGGAAGAAGGTGCTTTAGCCTTTATTTCACTGGAATTCAGTGACTCTCCTCCAATAACGAGGAATTTGAGCCTTTCATCTTTCATCCAACATATTTATTTCTGGTGCTACCAGCACTGTGGTATCCATGCAGATTTAAAATCACACTTCATCACGTACATTCCCCACTAAAAATATTAGCATTCAAGGACATTGCATGTCTTTGAAAGAGCTTATTTGAGATTTACACAAAGGATTTTCAAAAGAAGACTCCTAGTTAGTTAGAATTAAATTCAAGTATTTGGGCCTGATTCACATGTGGATTATTTAAAGTAACATTGTTGTGCACTGCTGAACCAGTGTATGTGGGCCTTTGTGTAAATGACAATCAGCCTCATACATTTTGTGTAAATATATGTTTATTACACATTGCCTTCTGACACTGTACATTTCCATGCTGAACAAAGAGGCTTCCTGCTTTTTCCTTTAATCCAGTGAGTGAAGCAGTATGTGAAGACATGAAAACTGTTAATGAAAAATTAAACAGTTGCAGCTTTTTATGACAAATAACATGTTGCAGCTGAAAAGCAGGTACAAGTCATGACTTTTGCTTCACTGACATGCATTTCCAGTGCCATATGCTGCAGACAGTTGCAAAACATGCTGCTTCCTTTCAGGACATCACCTTGTTTTTGACAGTAAACATGACTTGACAGATGCCACAGCAGAGGAATTGCATGATATCTGACCTTTTTGTGATATGTCATTTCTAAAAAGCCTTGGTGCAGGTGCTCCATCATGGGACACAGAACAGAGACACACACCAGGGAATGACATGATTCAAAGCCTTTTATCTGGTTTCTTACTTTCCTGCATTGTATTTGTTTTAGAGCATGTCATCTGCTGGCCTTTGTAAAATGAGATGCTAAATCTCGGGATATAATGTTTAGGACTGCATTACCCTAAAGATCTGTATCTGTTCAACTCCAGAGAATATTCTCTTAGGTTTGTTTTCGGTTGAATTAATGATTTAATTCAGGCAAGGGTGAGGCTGAGTCTCAATTGTTATGCTTCAGACAGAGATGGATAACTTCAAGCACCTTCAAAGGTCACTTCATCCTAGAGCTGTTCAAGGCCCTGTCTGCCTGCTGTAAACAAATGCAGTGAAAAGCATTTCATATTATCTCCAAAAGCCATAGTATGAGGGAAAGAGCAGTATTACAGTGAACTATGACCACACACCTTAACCCAGGCTTCAGTGTGGGGAGAAGGATAATTAAACACACACTTTAGACTACACCTCCACAATTCACACCCTGAAGCAGATTGGTTCTTCTCTGGGGGACATCTCTGCCTTTCTTAAAATCAAATTACACAGCTATGAAGAAGTTCAGGGCTAAAAGAATAAGCTCACTCTTGTTGTTAGCTCAGTACACATTGGCCTAATTTCAGTTCATACCATGTATAAATTCAAGGCATGGAAAAAAGCATAATTACAGGTTTTGTTTAACCACGGAAAATAGATAATTATGGATAATTTGTGGCTCAATTAAGTTGCAGGATAATTAGTACTCAAAGTAAGAAACACAGCCTGGAGATTATGGGGTAATCTGAAAGGAAGTTACCCAATTTATTCTAGTGCACTCAATTTACTGGTTATTTGCTATACATATGCTTTGATCAAAGATTAAAATATTCAAGAAAGTGTGGCACACCTTTATTACATTTACAAACAGAGACAGAGGAAAACAGTCCAAGAGATATTTTGAGGTCCCAACCTATTTCTTTAATCTACAAAAGTGCTAGATTAAGTGCATCACTGCAACTGCAAAAGTGCTCCTGACAACAGTATAAAAAAAAGAATTTGCTGACTTAAGGCAAGCCATATAAACTTTCAAGTGCAGGAAGCCCACCCTACCTATCTCTAGACATGAATATGTGTGCTTTGTAACGTGGTCCACCAGCTCGACTCCCATGAGAAAACATGATGGAACTGATGCCTTAAGTTTTAGCTTTCATATTTTCAGATTCTGTGCTGCCTAGGGGTGTAGTTCTGAGCCTCATATTAAGTGCTAGTAAGCTCTCTTCGCAGGGTAGGCAGACAAAACAAATCCTTTTCCTGCTGAAGACCAAGGACAACTTTCAGGCCCAAAGGCAAAAACAGTGGTGGACTGAAGCGAGGAACAAGAAGGGTGGGACCTCACAACCTGAGGCTGTAATTGGACAATTAAACCCCAATATGCAAATGGACCAAAACTTATAAAAATGTAAGACCTCGTGACTGGTTTTCCATTTTTTGTGACCATTCTAAGTCCACCTTGTCAGGCCCTGTCTGGCCTAAGGTGGATCCTGAAGGCCTTTTGATAAATATCTAATTTATTCACTAGCTCTGTCCAGTCTCTGTTCCAAGCCAGCCTTCCAAGGGATCAGGACGTATGAGGAACTTGAACCATGGGTTGGTAGTTGGCACGTACCTGGAACACTTGCCAGGGTTTCCAGAGCTGGCATTACAGAGACAGACATTTCAGCTCTGGAGCAGAAATATCAGAGAAGATGCACACAGATTTAGCCTACAAAAAATACCTACATGAGCACTGGAACGAGTCATAAAAAAGGAGCATTAGTCAAGCCTGTCCTGAGGATTTAAGCTAAATTATTTAGAAATTTCTCTTATGTTAACAAAACAGAAAAGTGATTGCTTCCAGCCTTTGAAAATATGAGATAAGGAGCTAAAAAAGAAAAAAGGAAAAAAAAATAAAAAGCCATAAGCTCCAATGACTTTGCTGAAAATAGTCTGCAGAACATACATATTGAAATAAAAACAATATGCTTTTCTCTGACCACAATCTCATTTGTGCAAATCAAATCCTGTGAGTATGGCCTGCATTCACTCCTTTTGATGAACAATTTCAATTCTTATACAGAACAGTTGAAGGAAAGGCTCTCAAGCTTTTTGCTAAAAAAGTGTTTATGATAGAGTCTTTTAAAGTGAGGGGTTTCATCGTTACTCAGAAGAAAAACATTTAAAATGCCAGCCTGTCATACTGGTGTTATTACTATTGTTTGTTTTTTAAAGAAAGGTTAGACCTGTATACATTTTGTGCTGTGTAGTCCAGTTGAACACACATTCATCAGTCTACTAGAGATGGAATTACTCTGTGGGAATCACTCCCACTGGCCCCTCCCGGCAAAATGGCTTAGATGACAGGGGGTAAGAAAGGCCAGACAGTGTAAGGAGTGTGAGGGGCTTCAACACCCAGAATTTCAGGCAGGTACAGTCTGGGGAGCCCCCAACTTGGTGTGGGTGTGTTGAGAACTTTTGGGGATTAGTTACACAAAGGATGCCTAGAAATTTCTAGGTGTTACTTAATATTGCCTGAACGTTTAATATTACGGTGCATTGGCTGAATTGGTGATATTGATACTTACAGTTTCATGATTGATGGTTAAATATGTGTCATTAATAAGTCAATAAACTGCTTTTTTACTGATCTGATTGAAAGGATGTTAACTGAGCAGTTTTAACCTGTGGTGCTATTCACACGTTACCCAGAAATTAAACAGCATCTCATGAAACCCTTAGGATCGGGGACAAGACTCTTTATACCCTTTCACTGGCAGAATATCCATGGTGTGACTTTGTTCCAGGCCAGGTGGTAATATCTATGCTCATTTTGGCTGGCTGCAGTTAAATTTCTCCATAGCACCTGTGCTTAGGATTTGTGCTGATTACACAGGGACGTTTTGGTTATCCCTGAGCAGCATTTGCACAGAGCCAAAACATTTTCTGCCTCTCACACCACCCCACCAGCAAGTTAGACTGGAGGTGCACAAGGAGTTGGGAGAGGACACAGCTGGGACAGCTGAGCCCAACTGACCACAGAGGTATAATAGTTAAAGAGAGTTAAACCAGGCAGGGATAGGAGCAGTTTCTCATCAATTGGCTTCAGGAATTGAACCATCATGTTTTTGCAGCTGTGTTTAACTTACCAGTATAGACAGTGCCCCAATATTTAGAGAGAAAAATCCTTATCAGCGTTAAGACAAACTTTTAGATCAAGAATTTTTGCCCCTCATTCTTGGAGGCAGTCAAGAGCTGAAAGTAATTTTCAGCTCTCAGACAGGGAATTACAAATCTCTCCAAGTGCAGAAAATTGTGTTTCACGGGGCTGCTCTTGGTCCCCTACACAGATGGAAAACCCCAAAGGATCTGGTGAAAGAACAGCCTGCAGACTGTGGAACCAATCTCAGAAGGAAACTTGTTATATTTAATTAGCCTCATGGTTGTATTAAGAGAATTAACAATATTTTAATAAATTGCCATTGTACTCATGCTGTTTTAAAATGATAGTGTACAGCACCCTAAGTTCTACCTGAGAAGAGACCCTCAGTAGAGAAGACTCATTAACAACACTGTTGTAGAAGTACAGTGGCCTTTAATTATAAAACCACATGCAGTCTTCTGACAGTTTGCTATACACATGATAAGCCAAGGACTTACATCTTTCTTTTTCAGCCCGAATTTCAAGGCAGTTTTTACTGGCACACAGAGTAAGTACACTGTGCATTCAGAAACTGTTAATGTGTCTCCATTAAAATGACAACATACATCACCTGTGATGTCTTGGTCCCTAGGGTACCCACTTGGCTCTTTTCAATTCCCTCTACGCAGGAAAATTAAAAGTTGCTAAAAGCAGGTTTTCAGGTTTCCACAAAGACGGAAGAAACCTAAGCAGGGAACACTGGGGTTAATGATAAAAGACCCTCACACTTTAACTCTGGAACTCACCAAAATAAATAGTTATTGCTTCAGTGTTGCAAATGGCACTGTTATGGAGTATTTATGCAGTTTCCTGCAACACAGAGAATTCTTGAAAGAAATTAACTTCACAAACTCATCTATGTTGCTCATACATTACTGCAGGATCTCAGAGGAAGCAATATTTCACAAGTTTGTATGATATTAATAAATTATTGTTTTCTATTCCTTCTTATTGCCTTTTTTTTTTCTTTCCTATACAAAACAAGAAGAAATAGAACTGTCTGAAACAGCCTAAAGCCATCGTCCAGGAGATCCAAGAGACAGCTGTCTGACAGCTGTGTGACAGAGCAGCTGGTACATCACAGGGCCAGAAGTGTGTTGTTGACAGTGCCAGCACTTCTGCCACAGCCCTGGTGTGAATAATGCTGCAGAGCTCCATTTTGTGACTTACCCGAGGGAAAAAAGAGGGTTTTGGGGCAGAACATCTGTAATCAGCTGCAGCAGATACTGTCCCCCAAGCCAGGTGTACCACTCAGACAACCTGAATAGCAGTGCTATTTTTTGACAGCTGAATGTTCTGTGTGGTTGTGCATGAGGGTGACAAGCAGAGGCATTTGTATTCCTGTTTGTCAACAAGAGTTTTGTTCTCACCCCTGACACCCCACTGTAAGGTGTGCACTGCCAATCTGAATTCAGCTGGGGTGGCTTGGGCTCAAGGGCTGCAGCTGTTTTGGCCTGTGCTAAATACAGAAGAGAAAGAAAGGCACCCTTGAGCAAGGTAGGCTTTATATTTTCTTGTAAAAAATCTGAGTTGAATTAGAATATTCTAGTCATTCACATCTCTCAAATCATTAGCAATTATTATCTACCATGACTTTGGCACTATGTGATGAACTGAAGACCTGAGGGAGAATTCAGGGAAAAAAAATATTTTTGCATATGTATATTATCCATCCAACAACTTAGTTTCATTTTGTGAAAGGCAGTTGTCTCCAGGCTTTTTCAAAGAGATTCCATCCACCATCTGAGTGTGCCAAGGCCAGGGCATAGGACAGACCATTAAAGAAAAAAATCAGGGACAGATAAACAAACAGGGAATTGGTGTCATTCAAAGAAAAATTTCTTTTTCTCTGGAAGAGCTTGTCGGCACAAAACTCTCACACACAGCACTTTCCTGTCCATCTATGAGACAGGTAACAGCAGCAATCTGAAACCCCTGACAGAGTAACTGCTGAAAACATCTTAAACGCCCTGATGACAATTCAGGCTGGCTTTCAGGTACCTCCTAAGATAGACATGAACACTTTGTTGTCTCCCTCAGCTAGTTTTCCCTATAAAGTCATCACTCCTGCAGCCTTGTGCTATTTAACAGCTTGCAAATTAGCCGAATGCTGGACAATTTGTACATCAGGCTGCACACGTGCTTTTCCAGCACTGCTGCAAAGACAATGGCTTATCTCACACAGCATCAGGGAAATCAGCAGAGAGCTCCTGCTTGGCCCAGGAGGAAAACTGAGTCACCCACACCTCAGCACAGCCACAGTTTGGATCTCTGGTAACAGGCACTGCTGTGGTGGGGGCTGGCAAGCCCAGAGCTTGCCGTGACTAGCTGGGGACCACTGCCTCCCAACAGTGATCTTCCCAGGAAAATCACACTGAGCTCTTGGATCTAGTTTTCAAGTTTTCAAAAAGCACATATTTTCACTTTTATCACCTTAAAGTAATCACCTTTATCTTAAAAACAAAACAAAAAAACCAAAAAAACCACAAACAAACAAAAAACAAAGAAAAACAAACAAAAAAACCCCATAACAACCCCAAAACAAAACAACTTGAAAAAGAATGGCACTCAGCCTTCAGTGTCTCATGATTACAGATACATAGAATGGAAAGAAAATCCTTTTAATAAAGACCGCTTTCTTTTTGTTGTCAGCCTTAAGTGTCTTCACTTTGAGAAAACAGTTAAGCCCAAGCCTTCAACAGCAACTACTGGATTATTCTGCTGGTGTCATTCAAAAAAAAAAAAAAAAAAAAAAAAAAAAGGCATATTTTTTGGCTACATGTTTTACAATATGCAAACCCCAAAAACTCCTGTAAACAAATATAATGCAATGCTTTTTGCCATGAAAACGTATCCAATTTTAGGATAATTTCTATCCTAATGACTTTTGATGGGTTATTTTTGTTTTCAGTGTGCCATTAATAAAAAGTGATAACTCTTTAGCTCTAATTAGACCACTATCATAGAGTCCATTAATAATTCAATACCCTCTTTGTCTATTCCCTTCCCCTTCAGAGCTCTTCAGTCAGGGCTTATGCAGCAGGTTGCATTTGCTCTGAAAATCCATTAGCCTTCTGCCTCGCTTGTGGGCTTTCCAAGGGACATAAATGGATAGATACATAATTCTATTTATTTATTTGTGTGCTTCTGCTTTTAGGGTGGATGTAAAACAATGGTGGCAGTAGTGGGGAGTGGGAAGAAGGGGCGCATAATAACATCTGGTGTCACAGCCTTACAGCTTAATTTGTCATCTTATTTTTCCACATGCAAGATTCTGACAGCATTGATCACCTGAATCTGTTAAACAATTTTTTCATGAGGCTGACACACTGCCCCAGTGCTTGCATCTATCAACATCTGCCTGATTTATTGGCTTAATAACTGAAAATCATTTGGTAGCCCAGCTCTATTTTGCCTGAACAC
This sequence comes from Illadopsis cleaveri, assembly GCA_013399915.1. Lineage (NCBI taxonomy): Eukaryota > Metazoa > Chordata > Aves > Passeriformes > Timaliidae > Illadopsis > Illadopsis cleaveri. The sequence goes on from VXBB01024419.1 coordinate 152,418, forward strand.
TGACCTGTGACCTTAATTTGCTGCCTTTTGAGTTTCTTTGTTCTCCCATAACAGGTAGCTCACTAATCAGCAGAAACAGCTTTATAAACTTAGATAAATATTTAACTGAGCTCTAGGAATATGAATGTTTAAATTATTCTTCTTGGAAAAGTATAAATAACCCAGACTATACAGAACTACTGAAATCAAAGGCATGCTTGCAGGAAGGATGGGATTTGGCACACTTTTAATATTTCATGTCTTTCTCTGTTCCTGTTTCAAAATATTGACAAACAGCTGTTATGAATTTCTGAAATAAAAGAAACATTTCTCTCACTGCTAAATCTTTATAACAAAATCCAGAAAGCAAACACAGTGATTTATTTTTTTCCTTTGAGGTACCAGAGATAAGACTAATTGCAATAAGGTGGTGACAATTAGAATTGGTAACCTCACGTTATGGCAAAAGTTTAGTAGTTTAGACAACAAAAACCTAATTTAGAGCATGAAAACCAGCAAAAATACTTTACTGTAGGAACATTTCCAACCTTCCCAGCTCTCCACCCACTGATGAGCATGCACATAATTCCACTAACTTTTTAAAGGAAACACATTAGTTTAGGACTTGCTTTGAAACTCTATATGAGGACAAAACACATTCACCTATTTTTTTTTTCCAAAAAACACACTGGCAATCAGGATCCCTTAGACATCCCTATGAAACAGCTGTATCTAATGTTGAGATGTGACTTTCCGGTCAGAAATTTTACTCGCTTTGTGAAAAGAAAACCAGCAGTTTTCTTCAATGACTAGGAAAATGATGACTGGTGTTAGGCAGCTCTTGAAAAAGCATTCTGTGGAGAATGGCCTCAGATTTACAGGGTGGGAATGAATGGGTAGAACAAACACTCTGGACCTACTTCCCTTCAGCCCTGTTTCTTCCCATCTCCCACTCCCCTGCCTCCTAAGCCCCACTCAGAGTGGGGCACAGCACAGAACAGCCTGGGTGATGAAGCAGGGAGTCAACACTCTTCATCAGCAATAGGACAGGGGAGCTTTTTCCCCATGCCAATTTGGCAGAGCAGCAGAACGCTTCCTGTTGTGACAGAAGACTTAAGAGAACTTGCAGAAGTCCATGTGAGTTGGGTATTTCCAGGAAGGTTGTTTTATTAGGAGGAAAGACAGGAATGTAGTTTTAAAGAGGAGAACCATGTTCATGGTACCAGTGCAAGAATTAAGGAGTAAATCACCTACGGGACCATGAAGACTGTGTGTCAAATTTAGCCCTCCAGTATGTAGGTAACCTTTGAAATAACTGTTAAACTAAAAAAAAAAAGCCATCTTTAATTCCAAGACAACCAAATCCTTGTAAATCACCCAGGAAGAAAATATTAGGTTCTCACGCATGTTTTTGTTTCACCAATACAAAATTTCTCCTCCAACAACTTCAGGGATCTTAAAACAAAATAGCAATTGGCTCAATTATTCCTGCAAACTGGGATTTACAAGGCTTCTATCTTAAAGCATACCTACATACACTTCAAAAGTTTGCTTAGGTTGACAACAATAGCCGCTATTTTTAAATATATTGAAGATCTTTCCAGCACTGTATTCACACTGCTCCAATTTTTATTTGATTTTGATTATAAAAGTATGAGAAGGAAATAACAAAGCCTAGCCTGTGGAGATTATTAAAGCAAACAATGATCTTCTTGGATGTGGGTTAGTGCCACAGCCAGCAGACCTGAACACACTTTTCCTCCCCATGGAAGGCTGGCTGGCCCACAGGTCAGTGCTCAAGTCTAGGCAGTCATTTGTTATGGTACTTAAAGGGGGAAAGAAACATGCTTCTAACAGTGACCTCTCCAAAATTCTTCCTGTAGCTAATTTCTGTAATATACAACTATCATGTTGGTGGTCTGTTGTCAGTCAAATTAAGAGCATGTTATTTAATGCCTGTCATCTAGACGGCAAAAATAAAGGGAAAACATCTTGGTTTGCTTCTTTTAGTTTATGTCAATTGTGTGCATAATACTTGAAGGTTAATAGTGTGACAATGATGGACCAAACCATGCAAAGAATATCTTTCTAACAATGGACAATTTCCCTGTGAAATGGATTGGAAAGAATGTGATAGTGTACAGAAGACTATATTAAAATTATGGCCCTTCAATCTGACGAAGAGTGGAAACGTTACTTGCTCAAAGGCACCATTAAAATTAGAAACATCTATCTATACATTGTCTTGAAAACTGCTGCAGACCTCTGCACATACGTTCACATGGATATTATTCTGTTTGGGAACTTGGCTATAGCTCACTTGTAGGCTCTGCTTAGACAAAAACTCATAAGAACAAGAATCTGAATTCTTGCACTGGGAATGACGCAGTAGTTCAAGCACAACTCATAAACAACAACAGCAGCAACAAAAAAGCCTGTGTCAAATAAGTTTCCCTGTTAGATTGTCTTTCTAAATAAAAGTCCTATTAGCCAATGAAACTTCTAATACTGAAATGACAAAATATTGCTGCAAGATATAATCTTAATTGAAATCTCAACCTCTGCACAGTTTTTCTCTACTTAATGGAATCGGAAATATTTTAAGATCAATTAGCAATTATAAGAAGTATTTTGCTCCCCTAAGGCTAACATTTTCTCCAAAAAAGCCCAGGTATTTTCGAGAAGCTTCAAGGAGCCTTAGGGTGGCAATGCTGTAAGAAGCCTTGTGGGTTTGTCTATTCCAGTGCATCTCCACTTTCATAAGAGCTCTCCATGTATGTAACTGAGAAATGATAAAGTCTTTGTCCTGCTCCTGAATATGTAATTACATCCTTCTAAATATATCAAAATGAAATTAGGCTCTCCAAATGCAGAGGTTTTCTCAGGGTAACATTTTGTCTAATTTCTACAATAAAACACCATTCTACCTGTTGGCTGATAAACTCTTACATTAAATCTTTAAAGACCCTGCTCCTCCTATTATGGAAATTGAGGTGAAGGTTCAAACTTGAATGTATGAATCAAACTGGATCGAAAATTCTTTTACTTAAAAAATCAAGATTTTTGACTATCAACCAAATGCCAAGACAAACTATCATTGTCATTTACTAGAAAGTGCATTAGCTGTTGGTCTTGGGGGAAAAGAAACCCACATTACTCAAAACATTCCACTGCAGAAGTGCACATTTTTAAGCAGGGATATTTGTGGGCAGCTGCAAAGAGAAGCATTGCTGCTCCTGGACACAGAAGCAGGAGTAAATTCCAAAAAGACGTGCAGGGTTCTACAATTCTAGTTCAACATTGCCTAGGACATTCATATTATTGTTCATCTACAAGTGGCCCAAAGGCCAGTTGAGTGCTAATGTTGACTGAGAAATCAACTGAGGAAACATGCAGATGAATTTTAGATTTTAAAATGAAATGCGATTTTAAAAAAAAATCAAAAAAACCAAACAAAAAAATAAACGAAACAAAAAAACCCCCACCAAAACAGCCCAAACAAACAAAAAAAAAACAAACAAAAACTAAAAAAAAACTCAAAGAACCCCAACCCACACACACACAAAAAACCCAAAACCAGAAAACAAACAAAACAAAAAAACAAAAACAAAACAAAAAAACCACCACAACACCAACAAACCCCCAAACATCTTCAAAGCTGTAACACAAACCTAGGATATTCATCTGGGGTTTCACATAAGAAAATATCCCATAATGTTGTGAATATAGTATTAAGAGTTAGGTAGAAGGAGCATTTTTTTTTTCCTTTTTCTTGACTATCAGCTGAAATTGAGGCAGATTGTGACATTAAAAGTTCAAAGGAATCCACGCACAGTGCCCAGAGCTCCGAGTCCCATCAGCTCCATTCCCCTAAGGCACCTACCATGGAGAGATGACAGAAGTGCTTTTGTCATCAGGTGCTGAAGGGAACCAGAGTAAAACCTCATCTTATGCTGTAAATGGGTTCTTCAGGGGGTGCCTACACTTACAGGCTTTGCCAAACATACAGATTATCAAAAGTGCTTACAAAGAGAAATATGGCTGTGCTTTGCAGGGTTAACAGAGACAAATATATTTCAGGTGCTACAAGGAAAAAAAGGTGGAGAGAGAAGGGAGCAATGTGGAGAGAATCAGCCAGAGAGCAGTTTAGAATAAATACATGAAGCATAAGGAGAAACATGAACTGTATGTGAAAGAGGAAATCCTGATCAATAATTCAGGAAGGAGGGAACTGTGATCAGAGCAATGCAGTTGATAATGATGTCAACATTTTGGATGTGCAGAAAGGGAGAATGTTTGAAGCAGTGAAGATGAAATTAAAAGGTACTGTAAAAAATGCTGAGACTTCAGCAGCAAAGATTAAAGAATAACAGAGGGAAAATGACAGGAGGTTGTGATAGAATAAGCAGAACAACCTGAGGTTTTAGCTGAAGCTACAAGTGAGCAGTAGTCATGAGATTACTTAGCTTTAGTTCATCACTGATTTTGCACTCAGGACGATTTTTTTTTCTTACTTAAACAAAAACTGTGCAGTTTTCAGTATAAAAAGGAGCCATGAAGTATCCATAACTAGTTTTCAGAGACCAGAAGAAGGGAATGGATCTTTTGTGTACCAACACCTGAGGGCTGGATCACTTACAGATTACAGTGATCCTAGGGCAATGCATATCATTCTTTGTTCCCTATGCTTCCCTCCAAGTAAAAACTAACTTTTATGGTGGCTTAGTTCACATTTGATGGTAATAACATGAAGACTTTCTAAAACACTCCATTAAGTAAGCCCAAAGGCCAATGCATAAAAGAGCTGATGTTCCCAAACCATTCAGTGTGCTTGGGTCGTTTACAAATGATGTGCAAAACACAGCACAAACGACATAAAATCAGTGAGTGCTGTGCCCTCGGCACAGACCCTTTCCCTTCTTCCTCCTCAAGCACCTCCAGGAATAAATTGAGAAGTAATAAAAGCAAAGCCATTTCTGAGCTTCTATAGACTGAAACAGACTTTGTTTTGTTTGTTTGTTAGTTTTTAACAATTGTTTTTAATGCATGAAATACAATAGATTTAGTTCATTCCTTCCTCCCCCCCAAATATGAAAAGTTACATAATATAACAAGCTGCATAACTACAATTTATTGCACGTGCATTGTCTTACTGAGAGACTTCTTTTCCTGCTCTAGCATATTGGACTATATATGTAATTTCCTTTACCGTCTGCCTAGGAAAATTCCTCCTTCCTAGAAGGTACTGACCATATGTATCTGGGGAATGGAGAACCAGACACAAAGACATGTTGCAGAGACGATGAAAATGTAGGCTTTTCTGAGGGTTTCAGAAGAGACCACATAGGCTTTTACAACCTAAAAAGCTACTAAAAGTTACAAGGCTGAAAGTAAAGCTGAAGGAAAAGATTTTCTCTGAAAGGAAACAGCAAGCAGGGAGTGATTTTTTTGCTAAATCTTCCATTTTAATTTATTCTGTTTCACCCAGATCTGGATTTCTGTGTTTGAAAAATTCACAGTTTTATTTTCTTTTTAAGTAAAATCTTAACAAGAGTTTTAAAAAAGCTTCTTGGGTGCTTTTGGAATGCTTCTGTTAAAAGAAAAAATATACAGGTGAGTCCACCTGACAGCCTTGTCAGAGCAGCCCAGCCTTTGCCAGCAAAAACAAATGATGCAATCTAAGGGAGAAGATTTGCAGGGCAGTGCTGACAGCGGGACATGGTAAACCTGGCTCCAGCCTGGTCACACAAAATGAGTACCCCCAGTCACAGGTGCAATCAGGGGTGTTCCAGGACTGTGTCATTCCCAGTCATTCCCATCCGTAGGAATGTTAGTTTACCTGCCCTGGAGACAACTGCACAATGCAAATCAAAACCTGGCAAGTTGTATACCATAAAAAGAAAAGCAAAAGCAACAAGAAAAAGAAAGTTCAAACTGCAAACATACAAACTCCAAGTGCTTTAAGTATGTAATTAGCAAGGAAAAAAAACAAACAAACAGGAAATTCCTACTAAAGCCCAACAAATAACATCTGGTTTTGAATGCATTTGATCATTGCACATCTTAGAAAGAAGAGTGCAGCATTTCTATCACCCATAACTTTTAGTGGAAGAAACTCTCAAAAAGCATCAAGAGATAGAATAATGTCAAACCTTTACAAGTAACATTAGCTTGTCAATTAGTGGAGATTATTGCACTGTTCACATGGGGTGGGAAGCAAGGCAAACATCCAGAATGGGCGTTGATCAGCACTGATGCAAAGTCCATACTGTCTCGTTGCTTAAATAATTCATTTTCAACTTCAAAATGAGGTGAAGTGACAAACTAGAGCCATTTCTTGCCATGCTCTATTTAGTTCATCACAATTTTTTACCAGTTAGTGTAGTCCACAAGGCTGGGATGGAAAAAAGCACTTAAAAAAAAAAGACTTTCAGTATTACAGAAGTCTCACAGTGAATGCGAGCAGATCACAGACTAAATCAAAACCTTTGGAGAGTCAAAATTGTTTTATTTATTATGTAATACTTGTAAAGACACAAGCTAATTTATGTGATACAGCAGCTAAGGTTACTAATAAGATGCCAGATAAAGTTGGATTGATAAACATGGCAAAGGCTGATCTATGAATATTCCTTTTCTGGTGTAAATAAACAAACTTTCAAGCACATCAACTTTCCTCTTGTCTTAGGTTGCAATGCAAGNTCTGATCTCAGGAAACAGATCAGAGAGCCATAGTAAGATGGTTATGCCTTACAGCATTTGGCAAACCACACCTCAAACACCACAAAAAGCAGTAGTCCTAATACAGTGTAGATAAAGTCAGTTGTAAGAGGAGGTAATATTACAGCAAGTTTTAACGATGTGTTAGAAGACAGATATATTCTTGACTACCTTATATTCCTTTACAAAAAAATCTAAAAAAAACCCCCTGAACATAATGCACATGCCTCTCTGATCATTGGATCTCCTTTGTGAATAATGCAATTTCCTTGTGGAATTTAAGTTTATGCCATCAATGGGACATAATGAAATTGGGACCTGGATTATCCAGGATAATTCCTTCCAAGGAATCAACACTAGGTTTCTTCACCTTCTCTCATCTGCTCACATGATTTGACATGCCCTTGCAGTGGCTGAAACAATACATAAAACACCGTATGTGAGTACTAGTACCACATCAGAGTCCTTTAATTTTGACTCAGTTTTGACATTTCTTCTCTCTTCGGTTCAGTTAGTACTACTTTAAATTGGAATACTTCCATTGGAAGGGTAGTTGCTGGGTTGCATCAATAGAGGCAACTGCTTCTATTTTGAAACTTACTTTTATATGATTGTCCTACACATCATCACAGCAGAATAGAAAAAATGAAGCCAAACCAAACAGTCCTGGCAGTCATTGAGGATACATCTGAACTGACAAGAAGTCACAGCTGTGGTTTATTGTCCCTTGTTTTAGCCCACTAAGGAGCCTGTAGCTCCCCACTTGCACTGCCACACTCAAGGTCCAAGAGCTGACTCAGATGTAATGTTGCTCTTATGCTGGCACCGTTGTGGTAGTTGTACTCAAGCACAATACCGAACTTGTGTTGAAATCCTACAGAAACTACATGTCTTGGAGCTCTGAAGAACACACCCTGTTTCAAACCTCCGAAGCACCAAATACTATACACTCCCTCTACAAAAATATTGAGAACATATACCACTATTTACAATTTTCTGTAAGTTTTCTAAAGTGTTTCTTTTTATTTCAGTCACTTACACCTTTGACTTGATCTTTGCTAGACCAAAAAATGTGGTCAATTGTGCATCCACTACTAGAGGGTTTTGGGGTTATTTGTTGTTTTAGGGGGAGGAGGGATGCTGTTTTGTTTTAGTTATTTCTTTTTTTCTTTATAATCTGATTAAAATTTATTAATTTATTTTTTAAAAAGCATACTTCTGACAAGAAACATTGAACTTTCCTAATTTGAATTAATAGCTACCTTATACTCATTTTTGGGAAATGTTTAACTTGGAAAATTTATGCATCTGTTTCCAGTAATTTGCAATTGGCATTATACACTTATTGAGAGAGATTTTTCCTGTTCAGTACATGGGCAAAAACCCTAAATAATATGGTCTTGTTCAGGGAAAATCTGTCTCTTCAATGAAGGGCTATATAGGTTTATTTATAGTCTGAAAATATCCTTTTAACATGTGGATACTGAAAATCACTTCATCAGAAACAGGAGTCAAAATCCAACCTGTAATTGCCAAATTCAACCACTGCCTTTAATTCTGAGAGTCAAATAACAGGCTCTGTAGGACAGGGCTGTTCAATAGACCTAGACAACCTCACATTCACCAGCAGCCTGGAAAAAACTAATACATACACTCTGCAACTTTTATTTATTAATTATTAATTAACTAATTATTTTATTAATTATGTTGCTGTGGAATGCAGCAACATAATGCTGAATCATACCGCCACAAAAACCTGTGAAATTGGAGCAGGGAACAGTAAGAAAGCAGAAATTTGGTTGGTCTAGGGGTATTTTTGTGGTTGTAGCTATTGATAGCTACAAGTCTAGTGCCTTGTACCATAAACAGATTTATAAAACTTGTAGAGTGATTATTGCAAGAAAAGTTTTGTAAAATTTCTTGGATTAGTAAAGTCTGTCTGGCAGCCCCACCCATAAAGTGCATAATGAACAATAATGTCAGTCATCCATCAGACCAATAACCACTAGCACAATGTAATTCACATATCCAACATATGCACAGAAACACAAACAAATCTTAGTGGATTTACAGAGGTACAAAGCTGAAATTTGAAATTGTCTCCCCTTCCCTCCTCTGCACATACAACATCCCAGACTTTTTAAACATATTTACTTAATAAATTAGGCAGGCTGAAGTTTTTTTCTTCAGAAAGATGGGAGATACAGGCTGCCAGTGCTAGAGAGCACGAAGTGGGGCATCCCGTCCAGTTCCCAGACAGGAAAGGGCTTCCAATAGCACCACCAAATTTCAGATAGTAGCCTGGCAACACCATCCACCCCCCTTCAAAGGGAGCTTCACGAGTCACTAAATCTAATTATCCAAAAGTGCTCATTAAGATTCAGGCAGGAGTTATAATTGCTTAATCTCATGTCATTATTACCATTAACTAGTGTCTCTAACATGAAATTTCCTTTCCTTTCTCGTGTTTGCACCCTTCGGGCTGCCGTTTATGTTATCACGCCTTGCAACATCTTGGCCAAAATGTGTCTGTCTAAAGCCTCTTTGAACCTCTGTCCTTCAGAGGAATCCCATTAGCTCTGCCACCAGCCACACTGCTGTGATCTTACAGATTGTCAATAACTTTTTGATAACGAGCTGTGGTGCTAAGACATTTGAACTTGGATGCTGCCCACAGGCTCTCGGAAAAACAAAAAAAGGAAAAAGGCAGGAGCAGCAGGATTCCTTCCTTCAGCCCAAGCAGCCAACATTGTACATTAGAGGGGAAGGCAGTGGATTAATGAGAACAAGAAAGACACTTCAGGGATTAAGAAGTCTTTGCATGAGGGTAAACCAATACTTCAGAGCCACTTGAATGCTTTTTTCCAGAAAGGGGAGCTAAAATTTCCAGTCAAATGGCAGTACATAACAACATACTATAACACTGCATATTCTTGTACTTTTACCTTCATTAAAAGCATTGCTTTAACATTCCTACTTTTTTTTTTTCCCCCCAAACATTTAAAAAGGCAAACTTAGAAACCCATCTAAATAATGGAGCAATATAACATCACCTGAAAAGCCTCAATGCTCTTCCTGTACACCTTGAGGCTCCCAGGACAGAGGAGAAATCCCTTTCCCTGCACCTGATTCACCTGATGTGGCACAGACCAACCAGGACCAGTGAAACAACCTGTTTTCCTCCAGGCTCTGCAGCCAGCCACCCTAAATGAAGAGCAGCCACCATATCCTGCTGATATGGTTCAAAAAAACCCAGATGCCATCTGCTACACACACCGTAAATCTTCCTTGGATTGCTTGCACCACTTAAGATAATTAATTAAAAACCAGTCAGGATAATTATTTTAAAATCAATGATTTCTAAGTAATTGTTTTAAAATCACACAAATGTATTCCCACCTTAAGCAGACATACAATTTTGGAATCTGTGAATACATTCAAACGTTTTTATATCAACCAGTTAACTTGTTGGGTTTTCTTAGTTATGTAAGGGATGTTTCATCTGAAGAAATTATTTATTAATTTTCAGCAACATCTCTTCTCCCCATAAATGGAAAATGATAATTTTTAATTCATCAGAATACTTTTTATTTAAAAAAGGACACAACCTAAAAAACCTGCCAGAGAGGTAGCCCTGCTGTATGCACACATGCAAAATAGAAAGCACATGCATTATGCTTGAAAAACTTGATGCAAGACCTTTCACAATTCCTTGTTCTCTCCAAACATAAGGAATTATGATGCAGAGAGGAGTCCACTTGGTTAATTTATACAGATACATTAATATTTCCTTTGCAAAGGATGATGCATGAGCTGCAGAAGACAGCCAGCACAAAGCACAGTACACTTCCCAGTAATATTTCCCAGCACAACACTGAAAATAAAGCTCTGAACTTCATCCTCTTGGATACCTGAGGATGATGAAATCAAAGAAAGTATCAGTGAGGGAGTGATGAACACTAGGTTTCTAATTCCAAACGGAATCATCATTACTGCTGATACAATCCCCACTTCCATATCCCACCTCTTCTATAGCAGTCATCCATTAACCCATATTCTCAAGTCCAAGAAAACATCTTGTGTTTCAAGCTGTGTCCATCTTTTCTAGCAATATTACAGGTGAATCCATAGCTAAGTCAGAGAAAAACCCATTACTTGTTGGCTTTCTAAGAGCATTTTAATAAGTACATTTAAATAAAATTATCCTAGTCACTTAAAAAACACATTATTTTATCTTTTTACAACCATTCAGATATTACATTGAACAATTTCCTTTCAAGGCAGTTAGTGTAGCAAGTATACAAAACAGTTTTACATTAATGTTCCATTTTTTCCTGTATTTTTTTTTTTTAACACAAAATCTACTTTCCATATCCTAGCATCACAGCCTTTAACTAAATGCATGTGGACATATAATCTTAAGTAATGCATACTCCTAGAGAGTACACACATAAACTTCTCAAAATAAACAACATTTTCAATAATATTTAATGAACAACTGTGATATCTGCAATATGATCTTTTTCAAAGTTGCAATGATAGTATTTCTCCTGTGTATCAGGAAGTATTTTTTATGAACTCAAAATATATTTTTCTTAAATGCAGCATCTGAATTAAAGGTCTCCAATTTTCTTTGGTGGAATTGGCTTGTAATGTTACCTTAAAAGAGCACATTGCACATGGCACTAAATTAGGAAAATCCCTTGAATGAGGCCTGTGGTCTCATTTCAGGCTTGCTAGCTTGCTCTGTTACATCTTTTTGGAAATACTGCTACAATAAACATTCTTTAGGGGAGATGTTCAATGTTTTATTCTGCACAGCATTTGAATGGACTGAATACATATTTAAACGAATAAGATAACTGCATTTTACAATTACAAAACATCTTTAATTGTTATACCGAAAACAACGGCTCTAAAATAAATTGCATAAAGGATTTAAAGTGAAATTTGGCCTCCCTTGTCAAATATTAGAAGGTTTTTTCTTAGGATTTACTCATTAAAAAGTTATGCATCATTTACAGTTTCTTGCTTTTTTATGACTCACAAGGCAGACCAGCACCACGCTCATACCATGAGCTTTTGCTATCCATTAAAAAAGCCCTTTCACCCCATGACTAAGTGGTTTCACACTGTGCCCCAAAGGTTTTTAAAAAATAAAAAAACTATGTTTTGCTGGAGAAAAATATGAAAAGTAAAGAAAGGAACCTAGCCCTATCGAAAAGGGAAATGTCACAGCTGCAATTTGTGGTCTTGCCAGCTCAGCTATTTCATACAGGTGCCAGCTGAATTCAATAATATTCAACAATAACCACAAGCATGAGGGGAGACTGCATATGTTCATTTTCATATTGCCACCAAAATGGGAAAATTCTTAAAAATGTTGTCTAATGGGAGGTGTCCCTGCCCATGGCAGGGGGTTTCGGACTGGATGACCATTAAGATCCATTCCAGCCCCTTAACATTCATATGATTCTGTATATTATTATTCAGGATTAGTCAAATTCTGCAGCTGCCCATAAGATTTTGTCTGAGATAATCTCAGTTTTTATCGAAAAAACACAAACCAACTTTTTAATATTTGATCTAGAATACTTATTTTTAAAAGAGTTTGATCTACAGCAAATAGATCCCAAATGTACACATTTTAGTATGAATACAAACACCAAATTGCTGCGTGTATAATTTGGAGCTACCACCTGAGACGCTAAATAAATATAAATAAAGAGAAGGGATAGTTTTTTGGAGGTTGAAGAAGTAGTATTCATGGGGATAAGAGCAGCTATTGTTAAGAGTACCTTTGTAGAATTATATTTAAGGTATGCTATTTGTTCTGTGTTTAACAAGTTCCTAGAGGTTTTGATTCTACTTTTAAGGGCACTGATACTGATATAAAATTGCAAATAGATTTTCCTTGCACACCCAAACACATGTGCACACTGCACGAAACACAACCTGTTCACTACAGAATATTTTTAATCTGTGCCCTGAAGAAGACATTTCTAATTAAAGCTCAAGTAGGCGTCCTTCTTTCGATTTATTCAAACTTGTGCTATTACTCTGGCACCCCACGAGCTTGTGATATATCCTCAGGCTGTATAGAACACCAACGCCAGAAAACAGTGACTAGGAAAGCTAAGTAGTGTCCTTTAAAAAAAATAAACAAAGAGAAACAAGATTCACAGCAGATACAAATTCTAGTGTACAAGCAATTCAGATGTTAAATTTTTTATTTTTTTTTTAATGCTGTTTCTAGAACAAGTAATTTCTGTGATGATAAATCTGTAAGGAGGAGCTCACTCACAAGGCACCTGCCTGTTCTCTCGGCATGAGGAGGGAAATCTGCCAGTTTGGAAAATTATCCATGTGCATATCCAAACCTACAGCAGCCATCTCATCAAACACCCTTACCTCTAAAGGAAGGTGATTAAAACCACCAATAAATTAGTAATAGGTACATGGCTAAATAGGATACTGTGGTTTTCACTCCTTGGGGACTTTGGATTTAGGGATCTTCAGAAATAATTAAGAATATCATTCTTATTGCCATGAGAACAAATGAGCTACCAAGGAACCAACATTTAAAAATCCACAAGCTGGAAAAACCTTAGACAACTTTACTCTTGGTAAAATTAGTTTCTTAAGAAAAAAATAGGTTTAACTACATTTTAGAGTTGTTTACAATCAATATGAGCTACTATATCATATATTTTCCTCAGAAAGTAGTTATGAAAGTTTGAGTTGAGCCAGATTATGTGTTTTCATGGCAAGTATTGGCCTAAAATAAACATATTTAACAGCTTGAGAGAAGCCAGATTTAGCAAGTTATATATGGAAAAACTCAGTATTTACAGATAAGCAAAATATCTGACAGCAGGTAAAGTAATTTTACCTGGCAGATTACATTCACGTGTGGAAATGTAAACTTCTAATTTATCAAACAGCAGGAAAGACATGGTATTTTATTGGATTTCTGTCCAGGTTTCCAATACATATGATGATGTAATCTCTCTGGCTTATAAGACAAATTCTTATTTATGGTACCAAAAAAACCTGTCAATATTCTGAAAGCTTTTTTTTATTTAGTGTGTCTTCTACACCACCTGGAAACATAATTGAAATCATAGCAGAAACTGATCACTGCCTTGGTTTATATGTTATGCCATTAATATATCAGTAATTACCAATGTGTTTGTAATATACTCCTTTCTTAGAAATCCTTCCCAAGAACCATGGCTACCAGTGGTCTTTGTCCACTGATGATGTGTAGAAGGAAAGAATTCCCTGTGTCTTCCAGTGAGGGCCTCCCAAGGGTCAGAAGCAAGCAACCACAACAACCTGGTGTCTGTGGTCTCTCAAATTCACCCCAGTAGGATTTCAAGGAAAAAAAAAACATCTCACACAAAGTCTATAGAAAAATAATAGATTCAGACTCTAATTCTGAAAACTATTTATTTATATTTATAATACAGCTTCTCTGCTATTCCTTTAAGATATCAGAGTTGCTTACATACCCAAGATTTCTGTCTCTGAGACAATGCCTGGCCTGTGAAGCATGGAATAACTTCCACAGAAAGTTCACAAGTTCAGTCCCAGACAGATGGCAATGTGGCTTTAAACCCTAGAAGCTTCATTAAAGGAAAAGAAAGGATTATGGATTGTTGTTTTGTTGCTTGGTTGGGTTTTCTTTTTGGGGGTGGTAATTTTTGGGTTTTTTTGGGTTTTGGTTTTGCAAGTTTTTTATATGTGTGTATAAGAAAAAGGGTCCAATTCAGGTATTAATTAAACTAGTTTGGGCAGGTTTTTTACACCCTTTAACCAGGCTGGAGTTTTGAGAATAAGGAAGGAATCTGGAAATAGGGGCAGAATGAGAGAGCTCGGTAGCGTCCCTCCAACCAGGCAGGTGGAAGGGAAAGTCAGACAAGGAAACAACAAGAAAAAAAGAGCCTGAAATCAAAGCAAAGCAGGGAATTTCAAAATACCAGAAATGCAGGACACTGGAGGTGAAAATCCAGACACCCGCTTGTTATAACTGACTATTATGGGGTTTTATTTAATCCATGAAGGATGAAAATCTAATTTTTATTTCCAGGGTTTCAGTCTCTCCTGGAAAAACATATCTGATCAGTGAACTTGAAGGACAGAAACAGTGCTCAGTGCTCCACTGGTATCTGCAGCTCTCCAAATGAATTATTTGCTCCTTCATAAAAACATCCAAGACCACCTCTTGTTCTGAAGGCCTTTTGAAGCAAAATTGTAAAATTATCAGTTTGCTTACAGTCTACTGTAATATAAATTAACATCTTAGCAATCAATAGTGCCTAAGTTTTAAAGCTTGCTTTGTGTATACTTCAAACAAAAAGTTTCATTAAACTTTTAAATGCATTACCTGTCATTCTTTGAACCTTTCTTCCACACTTCAGTGATAGAAAGAAACTGCTAAATTAAATACCTGCGGAATTAATCACTCAGCTTTGTCTTCTCTAAGATTGTCATATATAATTGCATTTTCAAATAATGTTGAAGTGGAATCTATGATTTAAGGGGGTTAGCAAATTTTTATGTTTCTCCTTAAGATAAATCATCAGCTCATTTTAGAGTTTTTGAAATCTAGAGAGAGTTTTGATATTCGTCAGAAACAGAATGGGTTACTTAAGCTTTATGTTTACCTATATCCCTTGAATTTTCTTTAGTTTAATGGTATTTTGGAATATGTTTGAAAACCAGTGCTAAAAAGTCACTTAACAGCACTTAAAGCACTTGGAAAATAGAACAATTTTATTCAATTTGTGAACACAAAACCATAAATACCAATGCACAGTCCCAGGTCTTTTAAAATACAAAGTGTAACCAAGATAAGTAAATGAAAATTAGTATTAGGTGTGATCCCATTTGTGTGTATGCTGTAGAAACAAGTACTTAGAACTCATTTGCCTGAAGTGTCTCAGAAATTACAGGGAATTGCTGACGGTTTTGGATAGATGTGTTTATGCTCCTTAATCTAAGACCCAAAAACCTTATGAGGGCAATTAAAGCAGCACTTGTAAACACCCAGTTCTAAGAGCTGTAGGTTTTTTTTACCCTCTCCACATTAAAGACAATATTTGATTTTGTTTTCGTAGGAGTTTACATTTCTGTCAGGCAGAAATAGGCAGCTTGCACGTTTTCCTTTTATCTGCCACACTGAAGTATGCAGACTCTGTGCCCACATTCTCCTGCTCTTACCATGGACACTGTCTGGCATCCCACAAATGTGGGCTGGTGTTTACCAGGGAGTTTCAAAAAATGTTTAGCATGGACCCAACACATTGAGTACTCTGTCCTGAATTGATATTCAGTGTGAAGTCTATGGAGGAAAACATGGGTCTGAAGTTCCCCTGGTGCTGAAATAATATAAAACAATGTTTCCTACTCATTGGAAATGTACAATTTTCCCAGGTTTTAATGATAAATTTTCTATACAGAGGGACACAGCTATAGTTCAGCTGATCTCTGTAAAGAAAGCGTGCACATGGATGTGTCATTGTCTTTCAGGGCAGGGAGGTTTCAGCTAACTTAGGGTGGGTGTTCCTTGGAGGATGAAAAGCAATGAGTCACTACAGCATCTGGACTATTAAGTGTCAGTAGCATCACTAAGCTCTGCAAATAGATCACAGAATAATAGAACAGTTTCTTCCTTTTTATCCCACAAAGAACATTACTCCTCAGCACAGTACTTCCCCTTACCTTTGCAAAGATTCTTATTTATTTATGGTTGTATAAAACAGCATTAAGCCTCAAAATTTCCACAGGAACGGAACAGTAGCATCATTTGGGAAATAAAGAAGATGGGGAAAAAAAAAATCTGGAGTGATTCTCTCAGCACATACAAATAGTTAAAATATTCAAGTTTTGGTACACAGTGAATGCCTAAAGTCTAATATGTGAACTTCAAAACTCTACAGCTATTCCATGTTAGAATTATCTTGTGCAAATTCTCAGTGTGCTATTGAGAGATTAATTACAGATTATTAGCTTGACTAGGATTTTTAATTATATACATTCTTAATATAACTAAATTTCCACTCATATCTATCTAATCAACAGTGATTTACTGGAAAAAATGGTGATTTCAGAANACTTCCCACTATCACTGGTTGCTCAGAGCCCCACCCAACCTGGCCTTGAATACTCCCAGGGATGAGGCAACCACATCTTCTCTGGGCAACCTGTGCCAGTGCCTCAACATCCTCACAGTAAAGAATTTTTTTTTCCTAATATCAAAGTTAAACCTGCTCTCTTTCATTTTGAATCCATTCCCCCTTGTCCTGGCCCTATGTGCACTCATAAAACCTCCCTTCACCTTTCTAGGCCTACAGCCAAAGTATCTTTAGAAGCTATGTTATTTCAAGCTTCTCTCTTATGGATGCTCATAGGACAGCACCTACATTTGTACCTTATATTGAATATTAAATTATTTATAATACTGCCCTACTGAGAGCCTTGAGTGTCAGAGCCAGGGTATGAGAATTGCAGTGTTTGGGTCCAACCTGGTTGTCACAACCCACGTTCTACAGAGTTCCAGCCTTCACCTGCAGTGTGCTGCCTTCTGCCAGTTATTCCCTCCAGACTGCTTTCAGCCTTCCTTTTTATCCCACAAAGAACATTACTCCTCAGCACAGTACTTCCCCTTACCTTTGCAAAGATTCTTATTTATTTATGGTTGTATAAAACAGCATTAAGCCTCAAAATTTCCACAGGAACGGAACAGTAGCATCATTTGGGAAATAAAGAAGATGGGGAAAAAAAAAATCTGGAGTGATTCTCTCAGCACATACAAATAGTTAAAATATTCAAGTTTTGGTACACAGTGAATGCCTAAAGTCTAATATGTGAACTTCAAAACTCTACAGCTATTCCATGTTAGAATTATCTTGTGCAAATTCTCAGTGTGCTATTGAGAGATTAATTACAGATTATTAGCTTGACTAGGATTTTTAATTATATACATTCTTAATATAACTAAATTTCCACTCATATCTATCTAATCAACAGTGATTTACTGGAAAAAATGGTGATTTCAGAATTCAGATCAAAATAAACGTCCATAGAACTCCATCTATACCCAACTTTTTCTTTTGGGTCATCCAGTTCAGGTATGTGAACAGAGGAACTTGTTTTTCTAGTTAATTGCCACTGGGGATACGGACATCTGGTATCTTGAAAAACGGCCTTTCAGATAAGATTGAGAACAAAAATGAAAAAGAAACAATAAAGATTGTGCTGTACTTCTAAAAATAAAACCAACAAACATCAAATGAAAGGATTATCCTGTCCCCCCCACAAGCCCTGGGGGACAGTGACACTCATGTCTTCAGCGTTATCATGGCTTGCAAACTCTTGCTATGTAAATACTGTCAATTTAAGATACACGTTGCCTTAAAAATTTATAAAGAAACCCCTGCAGTAAAAATGCAAATAAAAGTTATCTTTAATGCTCCAAAGTCTCAGTTGTTTCCCAGCAGTTACCATTCAACAGTGTGAGTCTTAGTTTTATTCCAATGCATTGATGGTAAAGGAGTACATTAAAGTTAAAACACTTGCAGTCCTCATCTATGCCTTTAATGTGGATTAACTCACAGTTGTGTTACCATTTGAGTAGAACCCACAAACAGGTGTGCCATGTTAGATATGCCACATATGGTTTGAAAAAGTATAGTATTTGAATTTTTTATATTATAATGTGCTGTTAATATTGTCCAGGGGGGAAAAAATGCATCAGAATTATGTATGGACACAGTAATCTTTAAAATGTTCAGGTACTTATGTTGACCGACACTTTAATACCTGCTGACATCTAGGCTTGAGCCCACAAAATCCTGACAGCAAAAGATTTGCAACATTCAAGGTCCAAGTGAAACCTCTTTATGTTTTTTGGTGACTCTGAAACCTGGAACAGTGGAACTTTGAAAATATTTCCTGTTTATAAGAGAAACAAATTGTTGCTGCTGAAAGCGATCCAGTCTTTTGTTTTGTTTTGTTTTAATCTTATGGTCCTACTCCTTCAACCAAAAAGATTTAGCAGCATTTTACAGATAAATTGTCTGAGGTCAAATCTGGTTTACCAAAACAAGGTGGAATAATTTTTAAAAGGTTATTCCTAGTACATAAAAACTCAGGGTTTATTGCCACTTAAGTACTCAGGAAGGACACCATCAATAATAATAATAATCCTAAAAATACTTGGGTTTAAACATACAATGATCTATAAAAAATAATATACCCAGAAACATTAGTTTATATTGTCTAAATAAAATCTTGTTTTAAGGAGGACCATGAGCCACTCAGAAGAAACTGAGAAGGAGATAAACCCTTCCCAACATAGTTTTCCACACACTTCTGGGAAGAGAAGGCAGGTCCCCATTCTACAGGCAAGCCTTCTGATGAAAAGGATGCCACACCCTGTCTGCTGGTGGAAAATTTCCCATTTTCCCCAGGTATTCTTCAAATCAACCAAACAACCTCTTAGACCAGCAGATGAAGGTACCCTTTACACCCTCAAGGGATAGTCCTCTCTATCCTCTAATCCAGGAAACTCTTATAGAATGCGGGCTGCCTAACATATTTAAGCCAAATGAAATGAAATTGGTTAGTTTTTTATCACTGGAATAGTGACTGGAATATCTTTAGCTATAGTGAGATTCTATACTAATAACCAATTATTTTTTCTAGCAATAGATAACAACCCTTCTTTGGGCAGATCTTGGATTTTCTATCCAAATAATCTTTAGAAAATGTCTTCTCCTGTTAATTGTCTTCTGTAATGTTCCAACATTCGGGACTTAATGAAATCATTAATGTTAGGTTAATGAAAGAGGGAATGACTCTGTGTGGAAGAATACACTGGATTTTAGAAGAATGATCTAATTTAGATATTTTAGTGAGTACTTTGGGCAGTGTTCCTGACTATTCAAACATGACAATTTTTGTGTTCACTTTCTAAAGCCTACCAGGTACCAGTGCACAACACACACCAGTAATATACTCTTGTTTATTGTTCTTTAGACATTATAAATATTCAAATTATGTAAATCAATAATATAGATATACTTCAAAAGGAGCACATTGAAAAGGTTCTCAGTAATGATCTGTCTTGCTTTTGCAAAAGCACATTTAGCAAGTAACACAAATTCCCTTCCAAAAGTAAACCCACATAAATATATGTCATAATTCACTGATTTTTATCTCCTCACATCATATCCATACATTGAAAATATATCTGAAAAATGCTATCTGAAAAGCCTTCTTAGAAAAAGCCACGTACTTTAACAGGATCTGATTTTTTTAAATTGTGTCAGCAAAACTACTCTAAGTTGTTACTCAATAATGTCTTGCTAAATATTTCTAGGTATAGTTTTCTCTTGGTTTTCAGAGTTATATTGATATATCATAGCACCATTGCCACTGGAAGCAGAATTTGGAAGTCCATATATTTCCATCTCACACGACAGTATGAAAACTTCTTGCGGCAGAAACAAAATTATTGCCCTAAACTAACTCAGAGGTTTGTAACTCTCACTGCTGCCAAGGCAACAAAATGCAGACACATGTAGTCACCCTCACTTGGATGAGGAGAACTTTATACTTGCTCTGTACCTTAAAATGATAAAAACTTATCTTATGAAAAAAAAAATATATATTGTGATCATCCCTGAGTAATTAAAACAGATTGTACCAAAACCTATTGTCATCCAAACTTAAAATTATTTCTATCTCTACTACAGACTATTTAGGAAATTCCTTTTTTTCACACAGCAACTATTCAAACAACACATTTGACATATCTATAGGTTTCCACCTGCTTTATAAATCTAGTCCTTCATCCTCCTTAGCTGCACTAGTGGTAGACTGATAGTCTGATCACCTCGTGTTTCTCTTCTATCAAGTCATTCCATCTCAAGTTGTCATTTTCCAGTTCATGGTCTTCTCAGTACATGAACTTAATCACTTTATTGCCATTATTGTTACTCACATAACACTCACCAGTGTGACATTTAATTGACAAGGAAGTAAGGATTAAATTTTAAATACTGACGACCTCAGTGGATGGAACGTAAATGAAAATGAGAGAAGCATGTGAATCTCATGAAGGCCTTTTCTTTGATCTCAGTGCTCTTTGTCAGGTTGCTTGAGGGTTTTTTTCCATATAAATGAAATATAGTCAGAGGAGGAAGAACAAAACACTGATACTATTTCATGCCTGCCACTGCATGCTGTGCAAGCATATGAAAAACACGACAGTTATGTTTGGACAACTAGATGTATTTCAAGAGTTGCTCATCATTCAGTCCCATTCCAGCTGTGCACAAGGAGAAATCAGGGGGCTGGCAGTTTGGAATGGCTACTTCCAGTCACCTCCACAAAAATGACCTCTGGAAATTGATCAGCAGTACCTGTTTCCCACAAGAAAGTCTGTCCCTGCACCCTGAAGAATTTTTTCTTCCCATTGTCACAAGCATTGTTTCCTGCCTTCATATAAGCAATGACCATGGATGTTGTGGATTAATGTGCTCTCCAGCCAAATGGCAGAAGGGGACTAACAGGGATTTAGAGCCTGGTTCTGGAAAACCCCTTTGGAAGGGTAGATGGAATTAATTATGCACTTATAAATATATACATGTGCATGTGTATATGCAGATTTGCAAACACATGAGTACATACCAAATATTTTTTATTTACAGATTATGAATTATTTAGATTGTGTTCTATGTGAAATGGGTTTCCAAAAGCTGTTCCAAGCGCAGCCAACAGTTTTTAAAAGGCCACAACACAGCATCAGCTGATCATATACTCTGTAAATTGTTTATGTACCTTTACTAAACACAAAGCCATTTCTAAGTGTGTGTTTACAAACAAATATATACATGCATATAAATATATATAATGCAACTTCAAATGCAAATATATACAGTACTCTGATGATGCTAACGGTTTATCAATTGCACTTATAAGAAATATACAGTGTCTGCACTTCTCTACCAAACTTTTTATGAGGTATATATTGATTATTGAGCTCTCTCACAGCTAATATAAATAGCTACAGCAACCAGCCAGTTTAAAAGGGCTTTTCTGTTATACATTATTGAACCAACTACTCTTTCGGCACTTTGTATTAATAACAGCAAATAAGAATTCCCCTGTGTGGAAACTCTGTAGCTCTGGTGAGCTGGTGTGGGAAAGACAGGCAGAAAGAATGAGTCTAGGGCTGGAAAAGGCAAGAGCAGGCATGAGTAACAGGATGACTGATGGCAGGTGGATGGGCCTGCAGCTTTAATGTGGGAAAGAAGCAGAGAATTATATGCAGGGGAGAGAAGATCTTGCAAGATGGTCACAGTCCCAGGACACTTCTTAGCTTCCTTTGCCAGCAGTCCCCTTTTGTTAAGCATAAACTTTTACTCTAGCCAGTCTCAAAACCAGATGCATCTTCTTGCTAGCCTGGTACGTGTGCCAACCACTCCTTGGTCTGCAAAGATTCTGGGCTTAAGCCACGACACACTCCCATAATATTTTAAAATAAAGACCACATTTTCAGTCCATGTTGTTTGACAATATTCTTGCTATATTTACCTGGAAATGGACGTCAAAATTAAGAGGCTGAAACTTAAAATGCAACCACTGTGTCTTAATGCAATTTTCCTCCCTGTTCCTTTGTGAAATGCAGCTAGTGTAAAGAAAGGAATATCACTGACACAGAGGGAGTCATTCCTCACTCAGTTTCCACTGAATCTTTGCCTCTAATTAGGCATACCTGTCAGTGATCTCATGGAAATCTCCACAAGTCATCAGTCAAATCTGATCCTCCATGATAAACAAGAAAATTATGCCACTGAGATTTAAATTCACAACAAAAGCTTCTGTGTAGCTGACTGATATTTCCCTGTGAGCCCATTTCTTGCTTGGGCCTCTCGGCTTCCCTTGCACTGACAGATCACTGAGGCACTTGTGAAACCTCCATTTGACTGCCCCATGTGACTGCACACATCCTGCAATTATTCCTGTATATGTCACTTTTCTGTAGGGGAATTACTGTCCCTCTCTGCATTTCTTTATTCAAGTGTAAGTTCAGCACTCTGATAAAGAGACCTCATGTGAGCCATTTGCCAACTATCTTGCTATTGCACTTTGTAATTTCATATGAGTGCTTTGGAAATTATTTCACATGAAGTCATGCCCTTTACTACCAAATCTGGGGCCAGTGACTTAGAGGATGCAGAGGTACATTTTAGGTTTAGAATAAAACAGTTTGCTTTGTGTAGCTTTCCCAGGCTACACAACACAAGAAATTCGAATCAGGAGATTAAGAGCAAGGCTTGGGAGCTCAACAAAACACCATGAATATTTCTCATTATCATTCCAAGAAGAAGAAATCTGTCTGGGAGTTTCTACAAGAGAAAACTAATAGGGGTTATTTTTTCAGATACACTGATGGGTGCATTAGCACCGACAGACTGTCAGCTGACTTTCAGGGAGCACAGGGACAGTGATTTTGCCTCATCTATTTGTGGTCAGGTAAAGATAAGCCAGGCTTATGTTTAAACTCTAAAGACACCATCTGAACAGTCAGTGGAATTCTTGGTCATCTAGAGGCAGCTGAACATTGGATGCTCAGAAAAGACCTTGGCAAATGAGAAAAAAAGTGAGCTGAACTCCCCATCACCCCTCCAATGAAAGCACACAATGAGAGAGCTTGAAAAGAGAAAATGTATGGAAAGAAAAAAACCAGAAAGAACAGCTGTATTTTTTCAGGGTTTCTCTAGAAAGAAGGTTGATATTTGTACATGGCAGAAAACGAAACACCAATTCCTAGAGTGGGCAAAGTGCCACACTAACAGATGGCAGAAGTGCAGGCATGCAAAAGAACAAGTTTATGAATTGACGCATGGGCATGTTTTCTGTCCAGGAATGTTGAAACAGCAGCTTTTGGACAACTATTTCCACTTCTAAATTTACAGAACCATGTAAGCCTAGCTTCAGGCTAGCTTCAAATGGATACAGACATAATATCTTGAAAGACATTTTTGCTTTCAGTTATTTTGATAACCGCTCAAACATTTCATATACTAATGTTTATTTGAATGAAAGAGAAGTTGTGCTTTGCTGTTAAATTAATATTTTTGATATTTATTATTTTAAGGTATCTATATCTGAACACCATACATTAGGTTTCTACCCATGTACAGGGCTAATTTACATGGCTATCAATGAGTTTCCACTGATTTTTAAGGCATTTTGGAGATCAGCACCATCTAAAAACCATCAGACTCTATCTCTTTGTGCTTGGCTATAACCTGTTGCTGTAAACTCTTGAAAAACATAAAGAGAAAAATCACAAGATAACTTTGTTGTCTCCTACCCAGTACACCTTCATTAAGACAGCCACTCCTTCAGTTCACTCTTTATCAAAGTATGAAGCAAACTTTAATTTTTTTAATATTTAAGATATGAAATGCACTTAAAAACATCTTTAGTCCACTGCTTTACTGGTTGGCAGCCTCAAAATCTTGCTAGACAGACATTTTATTGCATTCATAAAACAGTCTTTCTGCTCAAAAAAGGGAAAAAAATAAAACCACCTAAAATTCTCTGAAACTCCTCTGAATAGCCCTTACAGCATCTCCACAGTGGGGTGTGTTTGAGTTCAGCTGAACAGGCACCACTTCCTATGAACTTTGCTTGACTAACTGAAGAGCTACATCTACATGAAGTTTGATACATGAAGATTGACAATTCTGCTTTAAATTAAATACCGTTCTATGTTGTTAAGCCACACAATTAGCCTGGAACAGGCTCCTCTGGGAAGTGGTCTCAGCCCCAAGCCTGACAGAGTGTTTGGACAGTGGTCTTAGGCACATGATGGGATTTTTGGTGTGTCCTGAGTAGGGCCAGAAACTGGACTTTGATGATCCCTACGTGTCCCTTCCAAGTCAGGATACCCTAAAAATTACAAAGGCTGAAGACAGACCTTAGCTTTAGGATGAGCAGTATGTGAAGGCAATGTGATCCTGCAACAACACAGGCAAAAATACAAAGGCTGGAGCTGAGAAAATGGAGTTCAGTTGTCTCAAAGGTTGGAGGTGGCATCCTTGACTCATTAACATTTTAAGGGGAGTAGAAGAGAAGGAATAGTATAGAGAGGAACACTGCTTTCTTCTGATCAAAAGAAAAGGTACATTTTCTCTTGAGAATTATGTCGTAAAATGCCGTCTACATGCCAGTTTCAAGTAATCACAGTCCACCTACTTGAGGAGTAGGTACAGATATGGGAGAAAATAAAGGTACTTAGGGAAGAAACAAATACAAAATATCAGTGTAATTCCTGGTGTGTATGGTTTTAGTGAAATAAGAAAATAAAAGAGTCATATGCTCAGCTTCTATCTAACTCATACCAGTCAAAGATGCAGCACAGGTAACATTCCCACACACCACAATGACTAACAAAGGCAAAAGTAACTCTAAAAGCACCTAAAGGACTGCTGGGCAAAAGACTTCAGAGGAACTTCCCACTGGCCTTTCAAATCAGAATTGGAAAATAATCTTCTGTAGGTACTTTTAAGAAGGTCTAGTTCCTCTCAATAGCTATAAATACGTAAATAATCACCTCAAAATACAAAAGGGTGAACATAAGCTATTAATAAGAGGATTACAGTTTTAGTTAGTCAACTGACAGCACAAAAAATTGTTGTTTAGAGCCTTTTCAAAGCTCTTGATACTTCACAGAAAAACATGATGGGTAAAAACCATGACTAGTTAACCACTCACTTAGTTAACCCAAACCTGTCTTTTTGTTGCCTGGCAGAGCAAGGAGCAATCATACAACTGGGAAGTGCAAGGAGAGGTGGCCAGAAAGGGGCAATTGACTTGTGATATCTTGCAAGTCTTTTGGAAATACTTTAGGTTAAATAGTTACTCTAAGAAGCAGCATGGTTGAGTATTTCTTCATGCCTGTTGGAGATGATAAAGAAAAGCAAGAACAATTGTGAAGATATAGTAGAGCAAAGATACTTGAAAAACAGATTTAATTAGTGATTGGGATACAGGAAAATCAGCTGGAATATACAGGCGGAACTTTCAATTAGCAATGGTCCTTTGGATTAAAAAGAAAGCTTCTTTGCATTACAGTGGGTGACAACTGCAGGTGCAGATCTGGTCCAGGGGTCATTTTTTGTCCCCCAAATCCTTTTACATCTCCCAGCCTAGCTGCCTCCAGCTGGCAGTCCCTGTGTAACCAGGGCAGGCATATGATCTTCAAACCAGTGATGATGATGGGGAACAGCCTGTGTCAATTTATGATGGTATTATTTGAGCCTAGGAGATTTAGGTTCTTGATACAGCTCCAATATCTCCTCCTAGCAATTTTTTTTCTTCCTCTTTGAGCTTCTTGAAGAGTCAACCAACCACTGATATCCTTTAACATCCTCTCCAGTTGATACTGCTACCACAGCAGGTAAGAATATTGATCTCAAGCTACCTCAAGATTTCCTCTGCAAAACTAATCTTCGTGCTCACTTTGCAACAGGTCTTTCATCACTGTGCTACAGCCACATTAATAATGAATGAATCCATTATGATCAATGGCTCGACAATGAATATCAAATAACTTCTCCATTATTAAGATCATTACAGGACAGTAGAGGTAACTGTTCAGTGCCATTCACAGCAGTTTAGCTGTATGATCTCTTTCTCCTTTAATAGGATTTCTACGACTAAAAGACCCCAAATCACACTGAACATTTAACCTGAGGTTCAGTGCTTTTACACTTCATACAATAAAACGTCATGAATCAATAGGGCAGTAATATGTATCAGTGTCTCTTTGAGCAATTTAATATAATCTTGCTGTGTACACAGTGCCTATCAGCACCATCAAAAAGTGTTCTCTGAAGATCTGCAGCATGCATATTAATTGCACCAAATCTAACAAAAAACTAGCAACTGAACAGAACCACTCCAGTGTTGTCTTTAAAAAGCTGTTCCTTTTAACTATGTTTTTGTTTATTTTCACTCACTTTCACAGTAAATAATGCAACTGATTAAGAAATGAACACAGAACATTAATCATAGCACTTAACTAGATATTTCCTAAAGGTCACCCCACTTTGAAAGACGGAGCTTTCCCATATTCTGCCCTTGATTAATGGCCCATTTCCCGTCTCTCCCGTGCACCCTTGCATCCCCATCCTGCAATTCTCCCTTGCTCCTGGCTCTAGTGTGAGTGGCACGCCTGTCAAAGTGACATGAGGAATGACTGCATAACCTTTGCTGACATTCAGCAGTTCCCCAGTCTCTCAGTTTTCGCTCGGCACGGCTCTCTGAGAAGTCTGCTTCAGGTTTACAGTTTCCCAGGCAGAATTTGCAGTGACTGAAGAGAAATGACTGCTCTAGATTACATTGCCAGCAGAGCTTTGACAAATGTTGCACAGCTAAAAGATCTTGCCCAAGATAAATAGGTATCAGTGAATGCTGTGGCTAGTTCTCACTCATGCAATCTCAATTCTGAATCTGCGCTCAAGAATCAGCAGTACAGCAATGGAATATATTGAGGGGAGAAGGATTTGATAGGGAAGCATGATAGAAGGATTGATGATAGCAAGGTTGAAAACAACCTGGTGTCTGGATTTAAGTCCCAAATGTTGTGGTTTAAATGGTGTCTCTGAACAGACTCCTATGTGGAAAGGGGCTACTGCAGCCCCGACACCTGGGTCTCCACCTACCTATGCATCTGCAATTTGTTCCTGAAATAGGTACACTGAAAAATAGGAGCAGTTTTCTTTCATTGTTAATAGATTTGAGGGGAAGATAAACACAGAAAATACCACCCCTCAAATTTACAATGTTTTACATCTCATTATGAACTACAAATATTTTGCAATTTAGAAAGTCCACTAAGAGAGATCCCAATGGCTGAGTCAGGTGAGATGTTGGGTCTCCACACCAGATACCAGCCCACAGGAAACTACCATTGAAAAAGGGATGCATCTTTGCTTTGCCAGGAAACAACCCACTCCTTCTCATGGGAAATACTGGTTTTTTTCCCAGACCTTGGTGACAATTCTTGTAAGGAGGAAAAGAGAAATGCTGGAAATTACTGTGATTTCTTCCAACCACACAGAAAGATATGGCAAACCCAAAATGCAACCCATAATAATCTTGTGCTCATAATGGTGGTTACTTACATGCAATAGAGCTCTTTTGATGCAAATTAACTAATTGACTAAAGTAGAGATGATGCCATTAGCAATAATTTGTTCATCAACCTTTGATACTGAATAGGGGTCACGCAGGGTAAGTTCCCTGTCTTCCTTATTTCAGGAAAAGACACATTTCTCTCAAACCCCAATCATCTGTCTCTGCATTTGTAGGCTGAAAAATGTAAGCACAATTACTAGATTTTTTTTCTCCAGTTTTTCTAAATAATTGTGTCACTCTTGGAAGGGAAAAAGCAACCAAATGCACCGAAAACATCTAGACAATTACTGTGATCTTTGTCTGGGAACATCATAGCTTCTGGCTGACAAAACACCTCACTGGTGCACAGCAAACATCTTATTGAGTTTGAGAGCAGAGATTTAAGGGAGAAGAAAAAATGGAGAATTATCTGCATTTTTTTTTTTATGTTGAGAAGTATTGATTTTTTTTTTTTTAAATTTTTTTTTTTTTTAGATAAAGTCTTGCATGCCAAGGCACCTCTCAGTGAGCAGCTTGGCAGACTTTAACTGAATTTTCCATTGGTGCAAAGTTATTGCCACAGAGAATGTGTGTCTGGGATTAGGGATATATTGAGTGGTACCTTACTACACCTGCAATCTCAGCCACACAATTTATTTAGCATCATGGAGAAGGAGAATCAAGACCTCTACTTCATGCAAGGTTTGAATAATTTAGAAAAGCTAGCCACCATTACTACCATATGTGGAGACCCTAATCTCGAGTCACTTAAAGTGACCCCAGACAGCAGAGGTGGAACCTTGCAATCAATCTACATTTTAATCCTTCCACCAAAGCCTAAGTTTATTCCACAAAGGAGGTGATGATGGCATTTATTCTTAAAAAATTACCCATGAGGGAATTGGTCATGAGTTATATAAAGAGGATTTAGACAAACACACAGGTGTTTCCCATTTCTCATTGCTACAGGCTAAGTTCTGGGAAATACTGAATATTTTGGAGCACTCAGATGTTACAATTGCTCAGCATTATTGGTGCCCTTACATGTGTTCAGTGATGAAAACTGAGAATAAAAATGTCCAAAAGGACAATACAGAAGCACATACTGCTAATATTTCATGGTGAGATACTATAAAATTATGTAGTTACTGCTGAGATTAGTACATGGCCTAGGAGCAATTTGTTTTCCAATATAGTTGGTCACATTCAGAAAATTTGTGAATAAAAATTAATCCTGATTGAAGTTATGTGGTAAGAACAACCAAACAAAGAAGTCTCCTAAACATAAAATATCCATTTTGAACATAATTTTTTTGAAGATAATTTCTGAATTCTCAAATTCAGTTCCACTTCACTTCAAGGTTTAAGCACACAGGATTATAACTTGGAATCAGGGCCCAGGAAAAACACACATCAACAACATCAATGTTTATAAATTGAATGGTCTAAAAATTTCTCTAACAAAGACATTTTCAAAAGACAATAGAACTTCCTATATGAGCCTTGCAAATGCATTCCAGAAACTGCAACATTAACTGTGTGGGAAAAAAAAATATTTCATAGCATTCAAGAAGTAAAGAATGGGAAAATTTTGAATATACAATGATTAAAGTGTATATGCTGTTGCTGTAATAGACAGGATACTTTCACTGTCTATACACGGCCAGTTTAATTTCTGACTTCATTTTGTGCCACCTAAAGCAAAAAGATATTTTTAGTAAAATTGTTGTAGCATATTTAAAAAAAATTCTTTGTATTCTAAATAAAGATTTCATGGATCAAGTCTTGCATGCTGTTTATATGCAAGTTTCCTACATTTTGCATTGCTGAATAATTGAGGACATTAGCTCCCAAACCATGAAAAATTCATTTTATCATGATGTATTATTAATCAATTTAATTTGCAGTGATCTGAAGAGTCCCACTTTCCATTATGGTGCTTGAAGATACATTTAGACAGTAGCTTGGTCTGTATTATACCACTGTGTAACTCTTTCTCATCTGATAAACTTCTCAAAGTGGGTCATACTCTACAAGCATAATAATGGATAAAATGGATAAAAGAGAACCAGTTGACATAATTTATTTGGACTTCCAAATCCTTCTTGAAAAAAGTGTCACATAGAAAACCACTGAAAATTTAAGTAGCTGGAGAACTGAGCAAATTATTTGAAATTATCAAAATCTGCTTAGCAGACAGAAAGGAAAACATTGCATTCAAAAAACATTTAATATATGATGACACTTTACCATTACCATTTAGAGGAAACACTCTTACAATTTAAAGCTATTTTTATTTTCACTACATAAACATATTATTGCATTTCACCAATTTTCAGATACTCTTTTAATGTTTACTACAATTTTATTATAAGATAATCACACAAATCAGTTTGGAAAATAAAAGCTCTTACCCTTGTTTAGAATTTGTTTGTCTAGCATTAAAAGAATGCCTTCACTCACTACAGCTTCATGGACATTTCTCTCCACTTTAATGCAAATTACAAAGGGAAACATGAATGATATGCAAACACTCATGACTTGGATTTGTTCTTTGATATTTTGTGAAAAGTCACCGGCTATTGAAATCTCTGCTTATATATCAGATTACAATTATATCATCTAGTCATAAATGTAAATAATTAAACTGCAAGCAAATAACTGAGAAATGCTGATGAACAGTAGAAACATTTAGAGAAATTACAAAGCTTTATCAAGAAGAAAGATCATTAGAAACATCTGGTAAACCTTAAAGGCTAAAAAGGTCACACAGAGAAAACAATCTGCATTTGGAGGTAGAAGCCTGAAACCCTCATTGACTTTAGAGGAATTTAATGTAGGTGGGAAGGAAAGTGAAGTATCTCTGAGTTGGTGAGCATGAGGACAGTGTCTGCCAAACGTGAATTTGAAAAAGTTGCATGAAAATCCACATTGTGAGCACCAAAAACAATACTGCAGGATGCCACCAGCAGGTGAAGTTTCACTGGAGCAAAGCTTGCCCCTGCCAATGCTTGACTCAGACAGAGAATGTCTGAGAGCAGGCAATGAGAATAAGCCAGGGCATGCATGAACTCTCCTACAAGGAATAAACGACCAAGCTGGGATAACTACACAGAAAGGAGTTACATCTAAAGTGCAGAGGCAAAATACAAAGGCATTAAAAAATAAATAGCAGGGAAAGAACGTGGATTGCTGGTCTCCTGGATTTGTGGCACACAGAAGATGCTTTTTTCTTTCTATAGGAGATTTTAATGTTGGAAACTCAGGACAACAGAAAAAACCTGAACTAATTTGTGTAGACAAATAGTATACCACATCCTGCTGCCCCTGGACGTAAAAAAGGGCCACCGTGTTAAAATATTTCTACAAATAGGCTGGGATAAATTTCAGCACAAAAAAGCTGACAATTAGGGAAAATAACCACATAAAATAAATGAAGACTACTAAGAAATGCTGACAGGTTGGAGGGGAGAGGATGTGCCTGTGCTGGGAAGAAGCTCTGCTGCTCCTGGAGCTGGCACCACACTCAGGTGGCTGGGGAGGCTTCAGGCTGAGTTAGAATCACCAGTAAGTGATCAGGGAGGGGGCAGCACTCTGAGGAGGTTTTATTTAAAAAACAAGAGGGCTACAGGCCAGAAATCTACCCTTCAGTGCAGCCCCTCCTCCATTCAAAGATGGCTTCATCACAGATTTGTATCTCCTTAAAAATAAAATGCTGGCATCAAACACACATCTTGTCACATGCTCCCTCCTAACAGAAATAACTGCAGACCCTAATCTTTCTCTAGCTGCTTTTTTTTAAAAAAAAAAGAAGAACAACATATGGCTAAAAAATATGTGTTATAGATGGGAAAGTAGGAGTAGGCTCAGTGACTTGTGAAAGCAAAATATCAGCACTGCCTGGTTATTCCCAGGGGATGCTCCCAAGGTTTATCCTCATTTTCAGGAATGCTGAGACTTCAGACTCTGCAAGGGATGGTCACCATTCTCATGTACTCACAGAGGGGCAAAACACACCAGCTACTGCTTTCAGCCTTCCAGTACCTGAAGGGAGCCTACAAGGAAGCTGGAGAAGGACTTTTGGCAAGGGCATACAGGGACAGGACAAGTGGTAAAAGCTTTAAACTGAAAGAGGGGAGGTTTATATCAAATGTTAGAAAGACACTTTACTGTGTGGGTGGTGAAACACAGGAACAAGCTCCTAGAGACGTGGTGGATGCCCCATTCCTGGCAGCATTCAAGGTCAAGTTGGACAGGGCTCTGAGCAACCTGATCTAGTTGAAGATGTCCATGCTCATTCCAGAAGAGTTGGACTAGATGACCTTTAAAGGCCCCTTCCAACTTGATGTATTCTATAATTCTTTGATTTGATGAGAATAGCAGGCTTCAGCCTTACAGTGAAGTACCCAAGGCTTGTGGTTATAAAACAAATACAAATCAAATATACGTTCCCGGATGTGTAAANGCTTGAAGTATTCTATAATTCTGTGGTTTGATGAGAATAGCAGGCTTCAGCCTTACAGTGAAGTATCAAATGCTTGCGGTTATAAAACAAATACAAATCAAATATACTTTCCAGGATGTGTACATTCACAGCAGTGTATCCCCTCATGAAAGGAAATCATTTGAAGGGCAGTTCTAGCCAAAGTAGAATGGAGTTAATCTCATTGCGTGTTCTGGATCTTTGTGCATAGATTTGTTTGCCTTCTGTAGCAATAAAATACTCCAGATTAAAATAAAATCCTGCATTGGGTAAAAACACCACAAGCCATTGTCAAATTATTTGCACAAGTACCTCAGATATACAAGCTCATCTCTAAAAAGTATTACATGACACCCTGAAGTCGCTTGCAAAGGTACACCACTTCACTGGATTACATAAAACTGACACTTGTGTCACTTCAAGCCACAATATTCATATCTATTGGAGGAGTCTACTTGTATCTTCCTCTGTTGTCATTGTTTGGTAGAAATGTAACCAATAATATAATGATTAAAAAGTTTATTCCTATAACAGCAAGCAAAAGTTATCTATTATTGATATACTGAAAAATCCCTGGCAAAACTTCTTCACTTTCACCAAGAAAAAGAGTGATGTCTAATGATGCATATTAAGCATCTGCTTCCCAGGATTCCCATAAATTATATACCAGCAAATGATGCAAAAAATTACTGGAGCGTTTCAATTATACTCCTATAACTGCTACCACAATAGACAAATACAGGTATATACTTTTTGAGAGGAATAAAGCACCCTTTTCTCCAAAAGAAACCCATGAATTTAATTGTGAAAGCAGAAGGCAAATTAATTCCCGATAATTGCCAAGAAACTGTTAGATTATATCATATCCATTTCATATCCTTACTTCACTGTGCAGTAAAATAAGCATGATTTCTAACTAATTCCTGTATTTCATTTGCTATCAAACATAAACAATGGGGAATGGTTATAATGATTGTTCATGATTACCCACAGATGACCTTGAAAACTTCTATGTCCAAAAATGTTTACTAACACAATAGGATGAGATGTATTTTAAGCATTATGCATTACCATAGCACAACTACAATTTAGTGGTGATTCTGGGACTGAGAGCTCAAAAAATACTGATATTACCTGGAAGAGATTTTTTTTTTTTACAATTCTGTTATATCTTTCCTGCTTGAATACAAAACTCTTCAGCCCTTGGTGAAATCCTTCATGCTGAAAAAAGCCTGTGTTGAAGTTACATTGCTCAGCAAGGATGCTCCACCTTACTTGTCTCTGCAGCTTTGTAAATCCTTAGGTTATTTAGAAAACAAGAATGCCAAAATTGAGCCAGAGCTTGTCATTCTTGCTCCTTACCCTGGAAACACAAGCAGTAAGGACTATGATGTGTTAATCCGACACCTAAAACCACAGAAATGTCTACATTTCCAAAGCCATGATATCTTGGTAAAGGATTGAGCCCTTTTTACCTTCTCCCTATCAAATACTGCTACTAAACTCTACCATAAAAATAGAATATAATAAAAAAGGAATATAAAAATAGGCTATAGTGGCAAAGACCTGTGTCACACAGCACTTTCTTTTGGGAAAGCAGCCTGCAATAATTTGCCACAAGAAGAGTCCATGGCCATATTTATATCTCCCAAACACACTTTCCTAGCTACAGTCCTCTGTGCATCTGCCAAGGCAGCACACACCAGCAGCTCCTGCCCTCAGGAAGGAAGGGAGGAACACCTGAGCTGCTTCACTCCCACCATCACAGTCTCAGAGAATCCCAGAATCACTAAAGTTTAGGAGGACCTGTGAGATCATTGAGTCCCACCTTTGACTGTTCTCCACCTTGTCCAACCAGATCATGGCACTGAGTTCTACATCCAGCTATTTCTTCAGCATCTCCAGGGATGGTGACTCCACCTCTTCCCTGGGAAGTCCATTCCAAAGTTTAACAGTCTTTTCTGTGAAAAAATCCCTCCTGATGTCCAGCCTGAACCTCCCCCTTTGCAGCTTGAGCCTTTGTCCCCTTGTCCTGTCACTGGCTGCCTGGGAATAGAGGCCAACCTCCACCCAGCCACAACAGCCACTGCACATTTTCTTTATGACCCCCAAAGAAATCTATCAGTTGATAAGGACCTGGAGCTAGCATATCTCATAGCAGGGGCCACACAAGATTTGCCTGCTACAGTTTCAGGGCTCCAGCATTTGCACCAGTTTTCCCAAGAGTTGTTTTATTTCCCTGCAAAGAAACTTATGCCAGATATAGAAGCTCCATTTCCTCCTAAATTCTGAGCCACCAGTATCGTTTCCACTTTCAGCAGGCAAACGTGAAAGTGGGGAATTCATTTTTTTTAGACTACTCTCCCTCTTCACCACTCAGAAGGGAAATTTGCACATGTCACATAACATGTGTGAGCATGCTATGTGCCACGTGCTTCATTGAATAGTGTTGGCATAGAGTGTTTTCACATGGTGCTTAATTAAACAGGAAACAACCCCATATTGTAATCCCTAGGGCTAATAAAGCCCACGAGGCTGGCATTAGCACTGGCTGCATTACTAGCTGCAAATTGTCAGACAAAAGGTGAATGCTCAAAGTACCACAATCCCCCTCCTCCCATGGGAAATGTACCTGGTGCCAGTCACTCACCAGAGATGCAGTCAGTGACTCAGAAAAGCTCCCAATAAAATATTTTTTCCATGTGCCACACCAACATCTATCATTGTCAACTCTATATAATACACAGAGCTATATTTTTTTTATTCTTCAGCTCAAAAAAAGGACAATGAATCCCAGGCTTTCAGTAGCACAGGATGAAACACCTTGAAAAAGTATGTCACTAGCATGTTTCAAAATTTAAAAAAAAACAAAAAACCAACCAATAATGTGCTACTAATTGTAGGCTGGTATCAACCATCCTCTAGTCCTGAAAGGCACCTGACTTCAATTAGATCTTTAGACCTTATCGTGGTTATAAGATAATCTTTTCCAAATTCTGAGAAACTCACTATTCTCACCAATAAAACATTTTAAGAACAGAGCAGGATGAATATATTCATCCTTGACATTTTTATGTACCAAAAGCCAAGTGATTTAGGACACAATCTGAGCTATCAGCAGGTGGTTCTATTTAAAATCAAACTGGGAAACGAGATGCTATTATTTTATACACAAATCTGTATTATGACACTTCCTCCCATCTTCACATCACTGTGTTTTGTATTTTTTTTTTCCTGTACAGAGGAAAAGAAATTACTTCTATTACCTTGCAGAACAATGAGAATGAGATGAAGGTCTCCCCAAAACAGGGAAGAAAAACAGAATACCTTCTGTGCAGCTATGCTTTTAAAGGCTGTGAATTGCTAAAATAGTTGTTCAGGAAGACTGAACACATTTTATGTCAAACTGAACTTCTTTCTCAAGCATAAAAAAGGTTTTGCATAAAGGATTTAAGGAGAGAAAGATATCCTCTGCAATGGAATAAGCTTTAAAATATCTGCAGCAGAGGAGGAAAAAAAACCTGGTGCATTTCAGCAGATAATTGCTGGGGATAAGAAAGAGCATCCTTCAAGTGTCTCCCAAACAAAGACTCTGCAGCTGAACACAGAGCAAAATGTTTACATTGAACATACTAGGAAACACCCTGTGGAGCACAGAATTGATGAGTGAGTAAACACCTCAAAACAATCTCCTGAGATGAGCTCAGCTGAGTAAGAGAGGAGTTTGAATTTGTTTTTTTCTCCAACCTACTGCATCACTTTATTTCTGGTATTCCCTACCCTACAGTGTTCAGAAGAAAGTCAAGACACCTCAAAGGTGGAAGGCCTGTATCACAACAGTTCTACAATTTCTGTCAACTTCCTCACTTCCTCCCTGTAGCAAAGATAAAATGAAGTACAATTGCTTTTTCAATCTTTGAACAGAATTGTTTACTGTAGGATGAAAGAAAAATAAATGGCAAGCCAGACTCTAGCCCAATTTAGCTTTGCAAGAAGCAAGTATAAAACTAATTGAAATCACTGGGCTATATGTATTTTAAGGTAGTGGAGAAGAAAATGTAATACATAAACCACAGGGTTTGTAATTTATTAGAGAGAGCTCACCACTTCCAAGTGAGATCTATATATGGAATTTTTTATTGGCCACAGTACATTTTACTTGCAGTCAACATTTTAATTGTTTTGATGTTTAAGATATAGCCTGATGCAATAAGCTCAGTTTGGGGGATTTTTTTGAAAGCTTCTTCACAGATTTTAGCTGGAATACATTTTATGGATGCAACTGTAAGTAAAAGACTAATACTTTTCAGGGTGAGTCCATTTTTAATGCAATTTTATCTACTGACTTGCACACACACTGCCAAAACTTTATGTATAAATGATGTGATCCTTCAACACCACCATTAGAATGAATAACTGATGCAGTTTTGGCTGGGCAGAGACATGGGAGGTTTGATGTACAGCTATTTTTTCCTGTTCCTTCTTGTCTCTGTCCCCAGAATCCTGCCCAAGCTATTCTGATTTAGCAAAGACTGGGCTACAAAAGCAGGAGTGGGATCAGTGGAACCATCACATACTGTTTCATCTGTCTAAGTGAAAGAACAGGGCCTGATGCAGAGCTATGGTACAAGGGCCCCTATTGCCCTATACAACACAAAAAAGCTATTGCCAGCACAGCCATCTGGCAGGCTCTAAAAAAATCCATACTCTGGCTCTTCTAAGTCCTCCCCAGCTGCAAACAGAGGTGCCTACAACTACCAGAGGCATAACTTAAGGAGCAAAGCTCTGTGCATATCACTGTTAAGCAATTAATTTATCTATACCTCCTCAGGCTACCAGGATGCCCAGTTGGGAGGCTACACATTTTCACCTCTTATGGAAAAGGTAACAGTAGTTCCAGGACTTTGACCTCAAAGTGATTTTTGTAGGTAATTCTTCTGCCCTCAGGTCTTCTCTAGAGAGGGAGATTCATCTATGTAAAAGTTGAATTGTAGTGTTTGAATGAAATCTATTTTCCAAAAGAAAAAAAGAACAGAAAATTGCCATTTTCTTTCAGATGATCTAAAGGCACTGATTTAAAACCAAAGCCCTCCCTCAAGAAAATCTCTGCCGAAAAGGCACCATGTCAAACTGTAAATGGCAGTTCTGAGCTGCTGAGGCCCTGACACATCTGCTACAGAGATCTCCCCACACAGCCCCAGATCTCCATAGAATTTGCTTAAGCACATTTTTGAATCTAGCTCAGCACTGCAGGCAGCTGAGCTTGTTTAGGAACCCAGTTTTGGAGAGGCTGGCTGCTCATTCCGCAGCTCCTGCAGGGGATGAACAAGTGTATCTGCTCATTTGCAGAGGGCAGCAAAAGCAGGGGGCTGAGATAACCAGGTT
This sequence comes from Illadopsis cleaveri, assembly GCA_013399915.1. Classification (NCBI taxonomy): domain Eukaryota; kingdom Metazoa; phylum Chordata; class Aves; order Passeriformes; family Timaliidae; genus Illadopsis; species Illadopsis cleaveri. The sequence continues at coordinate 190,189 of VXBB01024419.1, forward strand.
TGTTACCCAGCCAGAGCCCTCCCAGACACAGCTCTGGGGCCCTGCTCAAACACAAGTGGAAGGAATTAAACCAAAAGGCTCAACACTTTTGTGAAGCCACATTTCACTTCACCTTCTCAACTGACAGTCAACATTTTCCAGAGCCATCTAAATACAGCTGGATTCAAATTTCTATAATCAGGCACTGAATAACTCCTGTGCACAACATACCCAATACACCAAACTATCCCAACATACCAAAATTGAAGGTTTTTACTGGGTCCACCCAGTTGTGTAATGAATTTCAATATACCATCAAAACTATTAAAATAATCTAATTCCTTCATTTTCTATAATCACAAATTTAAAAATAAAATAATAAAAAAAAACCAACAAAAAACAAAACAACAAAAAAAGAAAACCACTTTAAATCTGAATGATACAGGTTTGATCAGTAAAAAGAACAGATACTTCAAGATAAAGTTTCCCATTGCTCTTTGAGGATTCTTTTTCCTACCCAGTGGCACTCCATCTGCTCATCTAATTGTGCATTTCCATGATTAGTAAAACAAACACAACAAAGTCTACCATATGCAACCAAAACATGCATCAGACTTCAAAGCCCTCCTCCACCTCATTTCTAACAACTGGTGAAGTAATTATGTGTATTTTTCAGCATTGACTCATTAATGTATTAATTGCTGGCCTTCCTAAGTTAACAGCATCCCCCATGAAAGACAAAAGGAAGTTCTGAGTGCTGATTGTGACCCCAGTAAAACCCATCTGAAGACCTTAAAACAGGCCACGCCTGACCAAGTCCAAATTCAAGCCTTTAAAAGCTGTGTCTTTCCACACTGTCTGCAGAGAAGTTGAGGCATAATTTTATTTAGAACAGTTAAGTCTTCCATTCACATAATTTCTGTCACTATTAGATCCTTGACTATAACAGTGTTAAACAGCTTGTTGCCACGTAATTTCCTTTCAGTGCTTTGGAAAAATAAAGGCTGTCATAATATACTCTTGCACTCCAAAAATCGTATTTGCTAAAAGTAAAAATAAAAGCCTTATAAATACAGCACAGTAAAACAGAATCTTAAGGTCATGAATAGTGAGCGACATTAGTAGTTCTATCTTAAAAAAATGGCAATTTTACTGCTATGAAATACTGTGCAGTCTTCTAAACTCATCACTTTTAAGTTTTGAAACATTACAAAGGAATTAAACTGGATTAAGTTAAATCAATATTCTCCTAATAAGAATTCTTTGTAGTTTTAAATTTCTAAGCTTTACATATTTTAGTAGTTCATGTTAAATGGATATTTGACATTTTGCCAGAGAAAGTTTCATTAAATCACTAGTAGGAAAATCATGATTATCTCATATTACCTCAGTGCAATGATATAATGTGTCTGGTGCTTTTAAAGATGAGACAGACAAACGAGAGAAAAGTTTTCATCACACCAAAAATAAACTGCAGATATTTACTGCTCTTTTAAAGTGGAATTTCTCAAACACAACTTATTAGTTTCTACTTTATTTTGCTTTATCAGTAAATCATTAGCATATTTTTTTTTGTATTTGCATTGGATTTTTGACCCAGCTCAGTGTTGCACTAATTGTGTTGCAAGTGAACTTTGAAGGGCAGCATAAGGACATCTTTCCAAAAGCCTGATCTAAATTACTGTTGACACCTCATTCTGCCACCTGAAGCTGCCCCTTGTTTTTGCTGTAAGAGATACAGGGCACAGTCCTGGAAGGCATCTTGTCTTTGAGCTCCAGCAGCTCCATGCACAGGGACATTTTACTACTAAGAAAACAAGGAAGAAAATTCCTGCCACAACAATCCCAAGGGAAGCTGGGGCAGCTGAGGACAGGAAGGACTGAAGTGGGTATCCTTCCAGTATGACCACAGGCCAAACACTCTGTCTCCCTGTCCCAGCTCAATAAAACATCACAACCACTGACAGCATGAAAGAGTTGTTGTGAGGATAAATACAGTGAGGATGTACAAAAATTTAGATAAAGCTCCTGCAGTTCCTCTATGCTTATATAAAGAAGATTAGTAGCTTCTTGTACACACACTGCACGTTCCTTCTGAAAGTACAGAAAAAGTACTGCATTTTTCTGGATTTCTGTAATGGGAAGATAACAGCTATGTATTCCTTTGGAGGTAGTTGTGAAATAAAGGCCGAGCAATGACCAGAAAACATATTTAATGAGAGTCGTTGCATGAAAATAAATATTACACAAATTTGTAGATATTAAAAGAAAAATAACTGTAAACTTCATAAAATTGTTTTCCATGGAAAAAAAACATCGTTCTTAGTTTCATTAACCTATGAGCAAGACATAATGAATATCCTACATTCAATTAGAAATTAACGATATTCTGAAATACAAATCTCAATCATGAATAATTGGGCTACAGAAATATACTACAACAGTTTTGGGGTTTTTAAAATTATATTTGACAAGATATTTGGAATCACAACTGAGATAAACAGAAACCTTGAGGTTTGTGGGGTTTTCTGGTTGGTTGGTGTTTTGGGGTTTTTTATGTGTGTTTTTTTGTTTGTTTTGTTGTTGTTGGTCGGGTTTGTTGGTTTTTTTTTTAACAGAAAACTCTGGGCAGAACATGAAGTGAACTATGTGATCAACTGCCCAAGGGTAAGTCCATGGAACTCACAGAAACATGGTCTGTGTGTTCTGACAGGAAACTTGACCAATTCAGGTTTGCTTTCACTCCAGTCTTTCGGGATACTGTGTGGTACTTCCCGACAGAGAGCATTTTTCAAAATTAGTCAGAAATTCTTCAACAATCTGACACACCTTCACAACCCAGAGATTTCCATTTCCAGTTTGCAGCAATACATTCCCGACTGTATACTCATGGAACCAATAAAGGCCACTTTGCTAACCAAGAACTGTGTGAAATTCTGCTAATGGACATGGACTCTAATGATATGCCAAAAAGATATAATATTGTTGTTGTTTTAAAACATCCAAATCACTTTATAGTGTCATATGCACTTAGGAGTAGTGAAAGCTGGAGAATACCTCAGCTTTTAAGAACAAAAGGATTGAAAGTTGACAGGCCCAGTGACTCAAAAACATGGATAAGATTTATTTTCAAGAAGTTTACCAGTGCATTTTCAATATGAAGGATGTATCACAATACTGTTGTGTTAAACACATCACAAAGAGCATTAATAATGTCAAAACACAGTTATTTCTGGTATTTCTCTCTGGTTTTTTATGCTTTTGAATAGAGAATGCTGTAAGAAAATTCAGAGTAAAAAAATTCTAAAAATGCCAGCAAGGTTTTCATGGTTCTTATACTCAGTTAATTTACATGCAGGCATATTTCTTATACTTTTAGTGAGAAAAGGAGAGGGAGACTGAAATGATCACCAATGTATAATAGTTAAGAAATGTATTTTCAAACTTATTAATACACATAAACTCAATCACTCTTCCAAACAATAAGATTTGTACAGGTGTCTAAACAGGGTTACTAATAAGCCAGTCAAGACTATTATTCACCCTTGCTGTGCAAAAAAGAATGAGCCTGTAAGCCACAGAGCTGCAAAAAAATTTGACACAACACAAAACCTGAGATCCTCGGGAGACTGTTATCCAAATAATCTTACTCTGGAGAAAGCCTATGCAATAATGTAGCTTGGAGGGGTAACATCAATTTTCTAACAAGTAATTAGGATTTGCATTATTAATGCAATGGATATTCTGGCAAATTATGTCTAAATATATGCAGATTTGGGGGAAAAAAAAAAAAAAAAGAAAATCCACAACATTTAATGACAGTGTTGTCATTTTTAAGTCTTTCTAATAAAACTATAGATAAGAGCAGTGCTGAGCTCACCATCTTGGTAAATTTTAATTAGCACTTAGAAGTTGAATGCAGCTGCAGAAGGTCTGTGTAGAACTGGGGCGATTAATTTCCACCCCGTGCTCAATACAATGTATCTCTCAGACGAAGCACAGTCTAGTCCATTAAAAACCAAAGTGTGTTGAAATCACTTCTGGAACATAATCTGCCTCACCACGTTATCGGTCTAAACAAATTAGGGACGGTTCATGTCACCCTCAGTCGATAGTGAATGAAAGCAGAGTTTACCCACCTTCCACTCAGTCTGGCATTTCCCCACTTTGACCTACTTCAGCTAGATACCAAATTGCTGAGTTAAAACAAACCCAAGCTCTTAAATCTACCAGTGGTACTGAAAGGGGCCCAAACATGGGAAACTTTAACCTTGTTTTGGGTTAAAGGAAAGCTTTTGCATGGTTGGAAAATGTAGTTCCCCTCCCATCCCCCAATTTATTGCATCTCTCACTAATTTTACAAAGGATGTGCATGGAAACAAACATGGGGAGCAGTGGGTTTGCCATCCACTGGAAAGTGGAATGAAAGCAGTTTAAATCACAAGAATTTTAACAAAGTGTTGTATGTGCTCGGTCCCTCAAAACTGAATAAAAGTGAGCAAAGAAAGGCAAGGTTGTAGGTAATTATTTCAGTGTGCAAGGGATTTTAAAATTTATCCAACCATTTGCAATCAATTGATAGAATAAACCCCCTGGAAATATTACTTAGAGAACACAGAAATCTTCATACAGCTTTTTTGCTTGTCTAAAGACCAGTTTAACTGGTGGCTGAACTTGAGGGAAGAGCCCCAAGGCAAATGGCCTTGAACCTTCACAGCTACACAATGGCTGAGCATGCACAGATGTGTGTGGGTAATTAGCTTGTTTCTTTGGTAATCAGATGGAATATGGTGGTCCATCTTAGCCATTTTCTAGACCACTGATCATCCTCCCTCCAGACAGACAAGCTCTCCCCTGAGGTGCAAGGATTCAAAGTAAGCAGGTGGCCTTTCCAGGCAGCAGCCTCTCTGTGCAATGAAATATTTGCTATAAACTAAGAGAAGTACCACAAAAACTAAAGTGTCACTACGCATCCTTTAGACAACAATTTGAAGCATAGGGGATGATTTCTTTCAACCTTTAAACCCATGCAAAATGAGAGTAGATTTTGCATGCACTTTCTAAGTCTCCTGATACAGTCTAAGTACATCGATTTTAATACAAATGTATAGTGACAGAGATGAAAGGAAGACGAGATTAATGACCAGGCTTCCCTCTGAAAAAATGCTCTAACATTTCTATTTGTACACGTCTTCAGAGCCTTCAAATCAGAAAGTGCCCTGACTTAAAAAATAATTTATTACTTTGGTAAATAAGATTAATAAAAAGAAAATCAAATAGATATTGGCTTATATTTTATCAACAGTATCATAAAATGAAGAAGTAAAAGCAACTACACTGGATGTATGGCACAGATAGTATAAAACATCACAGTAATAAAAAGTATCTTAATAAATGAGTGTTTCCTGTGATACAATCTTTTTGCAGTAATATCCATTTCTAAGCAGAAAAATACCCCATTTTATCACTGTTGGAAGAAAATGTCATTGAAAGCTACACTATTTGATACATGCCTAGTTAATCATTGTGTTTGCTAGCTGAATGAAACTTGGAAAAAAAGACAATGGAAATGTCATGATTGAAAAAGCAAACTTTTGATCCCCACCTCTTTATCTCAAAGCTAGCAAGAATTTACATCTTTTATCATAGAGGTTTTATCAGGTCTCACTGCAGCTACTTTCTACACAGGACAGCAAAATTGCCTTCTTGCTAACACAATTAATCGAGTCCTTAAGGATCATGATCCCTAACTCAGAAATTTCAGCTTTGGCTATTGCCCAGTAGTGAACAAAGTCATTGTGGCCACAAGCATATTTATTATCTATAGGAACACCCCAGCTGCATTAACTGACCTCACTGTACCCATTTTGGTGTTCTTTTGCAGGGGCAAAGACCCTTTTAGTTGGATAGTTACAAATAGTTTACACAAAGAAATAATGGTTTAGTACATGAAATATCATTTTATACGTGATTGAATACTTCATGTTACAATGGCAAACAAACCAGAGCAGCTTTTGTGTTTGCATAGACCTTCCTCTGATGAGAAATAAATGTAGCAAGTGAAGAAAAATACTGACTGGCAATAACTGGCTGGTAATTTGTTTGAGAGAGAGGCATCCTTAGCACTCCAATTAACCTCTATTTCTGCCATATCACGGGCACAGGTGTAGGTACCATATTAGCCTGGCAAAATATCATCAATATCATGAAGTAAAATAGAGGAAAAAACTCCACTCCAGGCCCACACAGTGCAGAGATACACAGACATCACACACTTTATATTCAAAGCTTGGAATATCTCTCCGGTTTCCCACAAAATTAACATCCAAAATCCTTCACTAAATTCTCTTTGGAAAAGCACTGCATTTGCACCAATTAATCCCACATTCATCAGAAAAGTTGCACATTGCTGAGCACCATTATGCAACACATCTACATACAGCAACTTACCCCAAATACTTGAGGAGTTTGTGTTACAGAAGAGCCTCAGACACTACTGTTCTTTTAGAAGGGACTGCTAAGCACGTTTTCTGCTAGTCTGAAGACTTTTATCTAATGAGGGCACCCATTGAAGAAATAGTTTCACCTTAGGCAGAGTGAGCTCTGTCATGAACGAACATAGTGCATTACAAAAAGGATGTTTTCCCTGGCTATGCCATGACAGTCACATCATACACATCAGAAACCTAAGCAGCAAGTCATTAAATAAATGCTGTCTCTCTGAAACAATAGCACATTTTGCAAGAAGCTCTCCAGCCCTCCAACAGCCTTCTAAACTTCAGCAGACCATATCTGAGTAAGAAGTATAAAATGTGACTATTCTCTTTACAATCTCTCTTATGTCTCATTCCTTCTCTTCCCATCTCCACCAAGCTGAGCCTGAGAAACCCAAGGATCATACAGAGGTTCCTTGCCCTGCTGGGCTGAAAGAGCACCACTGAGCTCTTCAAACCCTGTTTTTCACCCTGCAGGTGAAATTAAAAAAAACCCCACACATCTCCATATGAGAACAATCTAAAACTACACTATGTTTAGTTGGCTAAACCTAGGCACATAGAGAGCACCATTTGGACATCACACACATTGCAGCCTTCGTTCAACCCCACACCCATTCCCATTGTATAGCAGTTATTTATTTATTTTATATTTCTCTGCACAACCCCTCCCTTTCTGACCTTTCAGCTCTGGTCCCACAGAAAAGTTTGCAAATCTGTAACTCTTCCAGACACTATGAATTTAAGAGGGTGCATTGCAATTTTTGTCACAATCTACTCTCAACAAATTCCAGAATACCTCAGGGAAAAACAATTAACCTTCTTTTAGTGGTGAAAGTTTACATTCATTGCACATATCCTGGAGCTAACATCCTTCTCTCTTCTGCCTCTTGCAACTTTCCTTTAAGATCTTCCAAGTGATGCAATCTATTTATAATTGGAACAATTGTTCCCAATCTTTTAGAAACTGCTCATGTTACAAAGGTAAAAAAACCCTAGTCAGAAATCTGGTCAGCGCTTTTTTTTTTTTAAACCTTTGTGAGATTTAAATAAATTTCTTGCTTTTAGGCAAAAATATAAAATTTATGCTTGCTGCCTTGGACTGCAGAATAAATATTGGTCTGCTGAATAGAGTACATGTATCTTTAATTCCAGTGTCTGCACACCCTTAACGACTTTATTATGATTGAACGAAACTCTTGCATTTAGAGATTTCTTCTTCATCAATTATATATCATACACTTCATATTTGCTTGCCTTTTCAGTCCTTTCAGTCTGGAAGGATGTTCTGCCATCATGATGCTCCCTGAGGGTTTGCACAGGGTCTAACGCACTCCCTGTAAATCAGGGAGCAGACACCAATTTCCTGAGTAGCAAACAAAGTACTGTGCACTGATCAGGTGGCTTTCCAGAAGGCAAAATACGGAGATATCTGCTGAACTGGGGGGTGGGATGTTTATTTTGCTGTTTTATTAACCCTGTACTTTATTTTGTCTGACTTTAACAGTCTTGACCGGGGGGGAAAAAGGAAAAGAGTTTTTACTTTGAATGCATCGGAATGTAAGGCTGCATACACTAAACAGAGAAAGCATGTACATGGATTTATGAAAAATCCATTTTAGCCACTAAACAGACAAATCAGTGGTGTTCTGTGCCTTAAAACTGGTGCTCATCTGCCATTCAGCCTTGACTGGCCCATCACGTGTTTGAACCTGCCAGGTCTACTGCGGTCAATACTACAGTGAAATGTAAGTTTAAATCCCTGTNTGTTTGAACCTGCCAGGTCTACTGTGGTCAATACTACAGTGAAATGTAAGTTTAAATCCCTGTCTCTTCTGGGAACAGCCCAAAGGATAAAAATCCTTCAAGCTCTGAAAAATCATTTTCTCCATTCACAATATATACAGGGAGTACATGAAACAGCTTAAGGATAAGCTATTCTCATTTATGACACCTCTGGTTTTAGCAATTCATATACTAGAATATTGCTTTCTTTTTTTTTTTTTTTTTGTCTGGAATCATTATTTCAGTAAATGTGGCTAACTTACATTACAACAAACGCACTCCACTAATTCCTACAGTTTGTTTCCTCTAACAACCTAGATTTCAAACATCACTAACTCAGCAAATGCCTGGACTCACAGACAAACAAAAAAGTGAAAAAAACTCTACAGTTTTTTGTTTGTTTTTTTTAAATCAGAATTTCAATTTAAATCCCAATTTCTAAGCATGCAGTAGTAAGTTACATGTAGTGATTTGTATTTTAAATAATACTATGTACTTAGGTGATGTGGGATTTCAAAAAAGCAGAAAAAGCATTATGCTATCAGTGTTTTCATATATGGTTTTCACAGAAGTGATGTCTAAACCATGATAAATTGTAGAGCATGATGGGGTGTGCACCACAGCACAGAGGAACATGTGTGGTGCAACTTTTCCACCACTAAAAGATTTTCTTTGTCAAACGTGAAGAAAGAAGTGGTGCCTGTCTTCTAAACTAAATATCAGAAAGCTAAGAAATTATTCACAAAACATCAGCAATTAACCAAACATCAATAATCTATAATTACTCAGTGTGCTTAAAATTAAAGGTGAATGACCAAGACAAAAGGGCCTTGGATAAAACTGGTCCTCAAAATTATCTTTTTAATATTTCTTACATTAGGCATTGAAGTTTAGTTTACTTTAAAAGCAAAATTCTTATTTTTTCAGTGTTCTGGTAAGGCAAGAGTTCTCTTTTTCAATGAGGATTGGTTAAGTTGGAGTAACACCATTATAGATAGATTTGGTGCAGGATTTAGCACTCTGCTGCCTTTGAATGAACTGCATTTTTCTCCCAGGAGGGAAGACGTAGCAGCAACAGTTCCCTTTGCATGGCTCCAACAGCAGGTCCACAACAGCCTGTGGACTTGGCCATAGCCATGACCTTACTGGACTATGTTGTGTCCACTGGCCACCACTTGCTCTGTGGGGTTCAATAAAGATGCAGGGAACAGCCCTTCAGGACCTGTATCACTTCTCCAGTGCAAGAGATTGGCCAAGGCTGCTTAAAACAGCTCTGCTCAGGTCACTAAAACAACTTACTTATTAAAAGCAATGGTCTTCAAAGTCGTGGCACATTTTATGCTGCGGTAGTTCACACACAAAGAGGGGAAGACTCAAGGGAGCCACTTGTGGTGATTAATCCAAGCTGAACCCACGCTTTCAGGGGTTGGTGGTTGAGGAGGAGGGGGCAGGTTCTAATTTCTTTGTTGCATTAGTGAAAGAAAGAAAATGGGTCCAGCATGGATTTGGGAGATGGCACAGAGAATTCCCACATAGCTTTGACCAAATCACTTAAGGGCTAATTACAAAATTAACTAGTATTTTTGATTGCTAGCAGAACAGAGTCCTGTCGAAATTGGATCTTCAGTCCCTCAAATCCTCATGTATAAAACAGCAATTCGTGCACAACTGTATCAATAAATTGTGCAAATTAGGAGAAGTGTATTGGCAGATCAACATCATTTAAGTTTAGGCTTCCAACACCACATTTGGGGAGTTTTTACCCAGAGTAACTCTAATCTTCCAGAAGTCTAGAAAAGATCCCCTGTGCAAATTAAGCTACCTAAATTTAGGTGGTTATTGGTATTTTTAGACATGAGACGTGAGCTGGCATTTAAGACTGAAAAATCACTTTCAAATGCCCTAAAATAGCTGCAAGTCCTCAGGTGCTCAGGAATGTAATCAACACACATATCCCTGAACAAGGATTTAAGTGCTTAACTTCAAACATGCCAAAATTTCAAATGCTCACCTAAAAAATGAAAGGAAATAAAATCAAAATAACACAGGGTTTGATAAAGGCACACATATGTAGAAAGCACTCACATCTCACCTACAAGACTAATTTACTGATTAAAGCAGAGATCTAAACAGAAATACTGGTTGAGCACAGGTTTTTTAAGGTCACACCAGATCTGTTTTGTGCTGGTGCTTTGCTTTAACTCTCCTGTGTACAGAACAGCCAAATAGCTGATAGGAGGAAATCAGCAAGACGGTAAGCTTCTAAAAATTTAAATCAGTAGTAGACTTTTCTTCTGGGAACAGTAGGTTGAATTGAGGTAAAAGATAATATCTTGTAGTTTAAAAGCTAAAAAGAAAATATCCTGAGACTTGAAGTTATATGATGCTGTACTACACTGATAAGCCTTCAGGAATTAGCACGAATCAAATGCAGGCAGAAATGTTATTCAACTCCCCATGGAGCTGTTAATGTAGGATTACTGGAGATAGACAGGAACACTTCTTATACATCTCTCATGCAAAATGCCAAAATAAATATGACTAAACTTCTTTCGCCAACAGAATTTTTTTTACATGATTCTTCAGTGAGTAATAATGACCAAGCCTCCCCAAGAACTTTTCCCAGTTGAAACAACTAATTAGCCTTTTAAGGAGCAGTAAGCAATAATCTGTACCACTGAAAGAACCCATGAATACAGACTAAGGTAGAATAATTTAGTTTGAGAACCTTTGGTTCATACTGGTGGTGCATACATTACAAATTTACAAACAGTCATATCTGTGTCCCATTAAATCTTCCACATTCATGGGCAAGAAAGAATGATATCTCTGCTGGTTTTGAAAGTAACAATGAGTTGGTTTTTTGAGGGGTTTTTTGGTGAAAAATCAGGATTTTCTCCCAAGTTCTAATTTAATTGAATCATAAATCCTGGGAAACATTTTCATATTTGCAACACTTTCCATGAAAAATTTAGCTTTTTAAAATAAAACTGGAACTGTTACTTCTTATAGATGAACAAAACACCAAAGAAAGAAAAAAAAAATATAACGACTTTTTAATGCTTTTTTTCTGCTATAATATTTTGAGTTATCCTTTTCTTTTTTTGAGTGATTTTAGTGCAGGTTTCATTGGATATAGCTCTCATCAGCATAGATAGATATTACTGACTTGAAGACACAACTATACTTCTATGTTTCTAAATTATTGGCATAATTGAAATCACCTGTTAAATTTGGAATGAAATATTAAATCAAAATTACACAATTCCTGAAGCATTAAAAATTATCTATTAAAAATTAAAATATAGTAATAACAAGATAGTTTCATTTTCATATGCAGTTTTCTTATGCCAGGCTCATTGTTCTACCTCTGCTGCATTTCCAGTTGTAACATAAATAAAAACAAAAGCAGCTTTGAAATAAAATCTACTCAATTCAGAGGTGGAGACTTGCAGAAACTCATCAGCTGGATCCTAAAACGTGTGGTCAACAAATAAAACCCAGTGGTGAATCAGTACATTTGGACATCTCCAGGAAGGTGTGCACAAACAAATTCTCCCTTGAAGATGATATATGAGTAAATTACAGACACGCTGGGTCACATAATTTAAATTTGGACAGATGTTTGTGCCTCCTGGTGGGATTCTTTACTAACAATAAACACAGATCCTAACCGAAATCCCACTAATGTGAATAGAAATGTTTACTTCGCTGATCTGTTCCCTGCCGCAGTGAAGGAAAACTAAATTCAGTGTAAAAATAAAACAAAAATAACTTCAAAAAATTCTTTCAAAAAAAGCAACAGAATGAGAAGAGAGGGGATTACAAAAACAAAATTAACTTGTTCTCTTACAAAAATAAATTATTCCCTTTAGCTCATTATCCCTCTTAGGCTCTGCCAAATTTCCCAAGATAGCGCTCAATAGTCATTTGATACATTTGATGCTTAATGCTCTCCTCATGTCTGCAGCACTCCAGCTCTGAAAGCAATACTTGTCAGAAATAAACTTAATTGTTACAGCACCAGTATTAATAGTAAGAGGGAAAAACGCTTCAAGGAAGGAAACTTCTGCACTTGAAACCACTCGTGTGGCTGTTTGATTAACAGGAAGTTACTGAGGATTGCTGTGAAGATTCTCTTCCCCTGAGTTCTTATCCATTTCAAGGATAAACACATAGTAACATGCCTTAAAGATTTTTCTCCTTTACAGAGAAGCACTTTTGAGAACATTTTATGATAACTATTTGTTTGCTGTATTGCAAGAAATGGAAAGACCAACCTGGTATTTGTAACTGCATGGTTTACCTAATGTCCAAAATTCCATTGCAGATTGCTCTGCTCACTGAGTTGTCCATTCTCTGCCACGCAATGCCCACGTGCTACAATAAATGTACCTCTGGAAACCCCCCTGGAGGGCTCACAAAAAAGTTCTGCAGTAATTCCCAATCTGGAAACATATACAGGCAAAAAACACTCCAAATGTCCCCATAATATTTTTTTATTCAAGAGTGAATTTCTTTATTTGCAGTGCTGCACTGATAAGAATTTTAGGAAATACAACTGTTCTGATGGCAGAGGTGGTATAGTAGCATTTAAAGCAAATTTAAATAACTGCACAAACAGTTATATTTCTCCTCCTTTCTTCTTCTCATTTTTTTAAAATGAATTAATTTATTAATTTTTGTTAGCTAGTATATAATCTCCAATCACTCAAATATGAAAGCATTGTTCTTGAGATTATTCAAATTTCATCACCTGTATTTCCTTTCTCTTTTTTGTAGTCTTGCCTGCATTGAGGATTTCTATACCTACAGAGATAAGCAATCGCCTTTCTTATTGTTTTAGATGCTAGACTAAAACATTGAAAGGAAAAAAATAAAGAAAAGGAATAAAATAGAAAGAATAAATATACCAACTGCTTTCAAATCTGATAGGTTTTGGAGCAGTTTATGCTACTAAAATTTTCAGAACAGTCATAAAATGCTCTATTTCCAAACTGTAACCAACACTTCCAAAGTTAGAACAGGATTTTGCCTGGAGTCACACAGTCTTTTCCATACAGCTGAGGTCCTGCAAGGTCTACAACACAAAATAATAAATAAATAAATTTCACAGCTGGAAATGAGATTCTTAGGTGAGGGCTGGCCCATGTCTAAGGGAGGGTGAAGTTGGGACAGCTGCACCTTTCTCTGCTGCCTTGTCTGCACTGCTTCTAACATAACCCCATAGCACTTATAAAAGTTTCCTCAATGCTTACAGTTTCTCTGAGCCAGCCTACCCCAGCGCTGGTAGCTTTCAAATAAAATAAGCCCACATAAAAAAAGTAAGCAGATAGAAAACCTGCTTTAGGATTAGCTCAGCTTTTAGCATCAGATAATGCTTGGGATGGCTTCACCTGCCGCTGTTCTGAAATAATACCTGCACTGTGTGTCAGCAGCTTCATCTAAGGATAGGAGGAGAAACAAATGGTGTTCACAAACTGTGAAATGAACAATGATGAACAAACCTGTCAGAGCACAGCTACTATGTACCCATCATACTCAACGTGTTAAAGAATAATAAAGTGCACTGATAAGAAAGAGTATATAGAACATTTCAATATCCAAGCCCATAAGTTTCCTTCTTTTAAATACTTCCTTTATCATAACTTATTTTCTAAATCCCTTTTTTTTTTAAACCTCCTTTATCAGGACAGTTTCTATGTCTACATTGCAGTTTTTTTATATTACCACATGCCTTTGCTTAGATTCCCCCAGAAATTTAATTCCAGACTTTGAAGTGGAAATGTAAAGGTAGCAGTTGGATGTTTCAATTTCTCCCAATTCCAGAAATAAAGGAACACAGCATTTGATAGTTTCCAAAGATAAATACCAACTCACATTTTTTTAAACTATAAATTTTATCAGATTTGTCTGCCCCACTCCATATTTCACAAATGCCTACATCCATCTGTATTGCTGCAGTTTATATAAATACACCTCTAATCTAATACACAGTGCTCTTATGGCACACACTTATCTCAATAAAACTGCAGCTACAAGGAGAACTTTTAATATTCAAGGGAGCAAAACCCAAAATGTTTCCAAGGAGTAGAAAGGCCTGCAATTTACTGGCTATTACTTCCTACATAAATGCTGAAATATGCAGGGTTGGGAGGTAGTATTTGGCACCACCATAATACTCAAGGAAGATTAGACACAGATGAATTCCAAAAGATGAAGAACTAATCAAAACGTGAACATCAGAAACTTGCAGATTTCCCATATATATTTCACAACTTTTTTAACAGATGGAAACCAGCTAGAAGTGGTTATGGCAGAAGGGGGAGGCATTTTGCATTTTCATGCAGAAAAATGTAACAGAAATATATCAAACCACATGATATAATTTTGTTGCTTTCATGTTTTGCATATTTCCTATTTTCATAAACAAGACACTGCAAGCATGTGGAAAGAGAGTAGAAGGAATTTTCAATTTTGGAGTGAATTGTTTTTTAAATTCTTGTACATTTGTTCTTTTCTTGTAGAATAAAAAAAGTCTGGCTTGTTACTGCTGAACTGTGCATGATTATTTTCAGTATCACAGAGTTGCTACATTACCCAAACTTGCAAAAATAAAAGTAGAAACAGAACTGAGGAAAAGGATCACTGTCATGAAAACTATGATTATATGTAAAATAACAGGGGATTAGCAACTGCTTTTCTTTCAAACTTTAACCAAATGTTTCAGTGATGAATTTGAAATTTTGGAAGGCAAGATTCAAATACTAGATTTTGCTACTGTTTATGTAGTATAATTTTTTAATTCATATCACCAGTGTTTCTGTATGACATGTGGAGATTCAGTATAAATATTTTATTTAGATACTATTCCTAGGATAGTAGGCATAATAGCCTATGGGCTAATGAATAGCCTATAAGCTCCATTAAAATAAAAAAGAAAAATATGAGAATTTATATCCAACATTTAAGCCACTTAGAATAATATTTTATTGCTTAACGTGAAACAAATAAACATTAAAAAGCTACTCCACAGCAATGCTGTTGGGGACTACCTAGAAGGCTGATGTATAATGTGGTGCATAGCTTGGGGAGGCTTCTGCCTCCTCCTCATCCTCTCCCTCATCACTGTTTCAGCACAAAGAGAAATTTCACATGGACATTTTCCCTTGGAGGACTAGAGAATGCCTCCTCTTCTCAGCAATCTTGTTTTTCCTCTGCTGTCTTGTGAGTACTTCAGCAGAGATGAGAGGCCCTGCTGCTCCCCCACTGCAGGGTGTGGTAGCTCACAAAGGCAGACGTCCTTGTGAATTCCCACCTGATATGTGTGACACGCAAAGCAACAGGAACAGTGGGGATTCCAGAGAAACCACGAACGTGACATAATTAGCCTTGCCTGCAGAAATTCAATTTGCACACCTCAGTGTCACCTCACACTGTACAGGCTTGCAGCAGGAATCCCCACTTTCCTGGGTATTCCAAGGCTTTACTCTACCCACAATCTGTCATTCATTAGCTGAACCACCCCCTGAATAGGACACTCTCTGCTATAGAGGGATGGGTGACACTGGAGGTTGTATCACAGCACGTCGACAAAAGGGAGTGCCAGATTCTCTTGGCAAACACATATACTTGAAATCCTGACATGCATCTAATAAAATATTTTCCTTTTATATGTGAAAGTGTCAAAATTTTGAGTTGAGTGATCACAGAAGGCTCTGCTTTCTGACCATGTTCACAATATTATTTCTCTGAACAGGAGAAGAGGGAGGAAGAAAGGGTGACTTCTGTGCCTTGGGTTTCTGGGCAGGCATCACACTTCAAATGCAACTAAAGCCACATGCAGTGTAGGAAAATAAGGCTTTTAATTATTATATATGTACAATACTGAATTTCAAATCAGCTCCTGAGTGTTTTGTTTTGAAACTTAAATATCATTCAGAAGCCAGTGTTCTTTTGCTTGCTATTCCCATCATTCTCCCCAACATTCTAATAATGTTTGTGTATCTTATGTGCACTTACATCCAGATGTACACCTAGATATAAAGAAAAAGGGAACTATATTGTGTGGTGCTGTACATCAGACAAACCAATAAGGTAGGAGGTTTTAAAAAAATAGCTCCCACAAGGGAAATGAGAAGAGAGTTTAGGATATGTAAAAGAGTAATTTATCATTTTTGAGCCTGTGCTGGTGGCTACACATATATGAAGATAATTTGTCCTTGAGGGAGTTCTAGGAGATGTCCTACAGCCGGGAGACAGCCTGTGCTTGGTGGTTGAACCTGAACTAGGGGAAGGAGGTATCCAAGCTGACTGGGGCTGAGGGAGACCAAGGATGATCTTCTGTGGAACCTGCAATGAAAGCTCCATTGGAAATGACAAAAACCTTCTACTGTTAACACCAAGAGAAGAGGAGAAGCAAAACAAAGGGCAAATTTTGTTTGAAAAACTAAAGTAACAATTCAGACTTTTTCAAAACCTAGAAGTCAATTTTGCAATTTGTTATTATACAGGTTATTTTTCTTAAGAAGTCTTAAAATTAGGCCTTCATGATCAGCAGGTACTAAAAAACCTGCCAGCATTAATAAAAAACAATATTAGGCACTCACAATCAAAACACTTGAAGTAAATCTATACAGCATGATAAAACATTTTAAATTATAAGAACTTAATCTTTCGTTTGTAGCTTCATACAATCTAAAAGTAGACAGAAGTTGAACAGAAAACAGACCATGAGAACAGAAAAACCCTGACCCAATAATTACATCTGCCATAAATAGCAAATATGGGCAGACAGAAGCACTTTTGAAAGAATAGAATTAGGAAGAAGACAACTTTTTATCTATTGTCAGGAATAATTATTGCAGTCTCCATGCCTTCATAAAAATCATTTATTAGTGTCAGATGGCTGTATCTCATTTCATTCCTGATTTACAAAGCAGACTGGTATCTGTGTGCAGATAGGAGAGGAAGAAGAGGATTAATCAAGTCATAGTTTCTCTGGCCTTTAGAGAAAACCAAAAGAAAGAAACAAGTTCTGAGAGGCTTGATCTTGTCAGTGAGTCTGCAATTAACACTTGCCCAAATATGAGATCAGCATGCATTTTCATCTCTTTGCAGAACACGTAAACCACTTTATACAAAGCAGATTGGGTGATTCCATTATTTTCATCATGTCCTTAAAATAACACCTTTGCTTTTCAGTGCATTTCCCCTCTCTTCATCTTACAGCAGCTGTGTACAGCCAATAATGCCTGACACAGTTGAAAAGCTGGGGGTGGATTGTTGAGTTTTTTTGAACATCTAAATTCTTGTTTTTCTGACAAGCCTGCTAATCCCAAGTGCTGTTTTTAGATACCAAAATTATATGTTAAAGAACAGATTCAGGATTTCCTTTTCAAACCCCCGTAAAGAGAAGATTGCACACCAAAAGAGAAAGAAAGGGGGAAAAAAAGAAGGTAATTTTCATATTGCTTAGTGTTACTTCGTGCATCCATGCATTTCAAGGATGAGAGAAATTTTAAGGATCTCTGGCAATAACACCGTGTGCTGGTTTTTCTCCTGTCACCTGCACTTTGAACAAAGTGGGTTAGCCAGTGTCCAGGGAAAGCTGCCAGCCTGGTCAGTGCAAAACACCACCAGGCTCAGGGAAGTTCAGCCATTCTGGGATCAGAAAAATTGTCACCCAGATGAAGGGAGGTCTGTGCTACCTGCATCCTCCAACACACAAAATTCCATCAACTTCAAGAGAAGCTCTTCGTTATCAGTGCTGCAATCTTCACACAAGACATTAGGATGACAGTGGATTAGGAAGTATGCACGTGTAATAAGGAATTACGAGACACTATGCCAATTTATCTTTTCATTCATGATTTTTTTCTATTCCAAACTTTTATTCAAAGCAGCAACACAAGGTAAACAAAAGGGATGGTTTTCACCTGAAATAAAAGGCCTTGAGATTACTAATTAAAAAAAAAAAGGCACCATGCTAGCAACCTTTATTGTTTTAGGACACCATGAACTCCAGACTCAGTATGTGAAGAAGCAAAATGACAACCACAAAATACTGTAGAAACAAAACTTGGAATGAGATTTATCCTCTGTCCTCTACTTTCTGAGAATGTTATGATGTTAGTCTTGAGTTCCTAAAGTCCAATGTCCAAATCTGCTAATTCTCACCCTGAGCCTTGTGCTCAACCCGAATATCCAGGTAGATTTCAAATAATTGAATTCTCTCTCCATACTAATAAGCATATTAAGGTTTTTAAAAATTGCAATAGAGCTTTATTTCACCTAGGCTTAGATATCAGAGGTGGACAGGAATTTTGGGTTGCAGTTCATCTACCTGTTTAGTCAAATGTGTTAAAAAAGCCTACTGCTTCCTACTAACTAGAAAAGGGACTCCAGGGTTAAGAGTTTAGGGTGTTGACATCTCTGCTAGAGGTACTAAAGGTAGAAAAGATAAATCTGATCTCACATGTCAAAATTTTGGTGTGTAAATTTGTGTTTACAAATAAAGAGGATGGATTGCAGTATGAAACAGGTTAGGTGATGTGCCTTTAACTAAGAGCAAAAGTGTTTGTCTCCATCAGAGAAGAAAGAATGAGGAGATCGATGATGCCTTTTATTAACATTTCTAGACTGCATTCAGCAACTGTAATCTTTTGAATAAATATGAACTCAAACCTATTCTTTTATTTCACCAAGATATTTACCTAAGGTATTTGACTCTATACCTACCAAAAAACAATGCAGCTGAAAAACACATGCAGATGGAAATAACCAATATATTTGGCCCCAGGATGAAGATTTTCTCACTGAATTAATATGGCACACTAGAAACTTATTAAAAGTGGCAGGAAACAATTCTCAAAGCTTGAAGAAATCCTTTAGGCTATGCAGCATCTTCAAGTAGGTAGCCCAGTCAAGTACTGAAAGGCATTGTGAAAAGTGTTTAGCCAAATATTAAAAATTAAAGAATTTTACTCAATCACTGTCTACACATGGTTTAGAATAAAGACATTGACACTTCTTAAATTAGAATTCAATAGCAGAAATTTCAGAGAGAACCACAGACCATAGTGGATATTGCAATATTTGAAAAATTTTGAAGCTTTCAAAAGCCTGTCATACAGAGATGTCTTTTGACATGGTCTTTTTTGGACCTCTGTGTTTTCCTTGCAGAAATACACCATGGAAATATGAGTCATAAAGTTATTGTTTTAAGTTTTTCTTCAACAAACAACCTGTCCCCTGATTGGGATCAGGGAATTAAATTGACCTATAAACTTGCAAGTTCCCATCTCTGAAGTTACTCTTCTAGATAAAACTCACAAAAGCAAACTACTTACAGCTTGCAGCAGGTTTTAAAACTGCCTGGAAGTTAGATGCTTTTATCCCTGGAAAACAAGGCCTGCTGCTCAGAACAAACTGGTCTGTCAGGCACTGCCTAAACTTTGGTTCTTGTACCACAAAGTACAAAAAGCTGGAAAATACTTGGGCCAGTAGCCTGCCTGCTTGCTTTTTGAAAAACCCCATAAAGGCAAATGCTACTAACATGATAGTTCTTCAGAATCTGCAAGTATATGGTTTGTGAGATACATACTGGCTTCAATTTCTCCCAAGCAACACCTTTTTTTTTTTTAAAATCGTTTCTTTCAAAGGATAGATTGATGTGGGGTGGTAAAGAAGAATCAGGTGTTCATGTTCTGAACAACTACCATGAAATGTAGGAGCAAGCACAAGAATTCACAGCTTTGCAATCAAGAAGATTCTCCAAATCTGAGTGTGTAATTTCTTTATAGATAACACTGATTTTCCTCAAACTTTTTTCTCAGTCTCTGCTCTACTATCTCTACTGCAAGACATTTTAACAACCTGTATTAGAATTAAAACAATACTAAGCAGTTATGTGGAGGATTAAACCAAAAAGGTCACTATAAATTACACTTATAAATACATTCCTAAATTTAATAAAGAGAGGAAACAGTGAGAAAAAATGTAAAAAGTTAGTTTGTTAGCAAAGAATGAACTCTAAAGAGTTCATCTTCTCAGAAGATAAAACAAGTTTAAAAAAGCAGGAAAAGACAGAAATCTAAGTTGCTAGGAGGAGAGACGAAGTTACAAAAAACTTAAAAATATACATTCAACTTTGTGTTCTATTTTTGACATGAAGCTATCTGGCATTATTCTTCACAGAGGAGGCTTCTACAGATTCTAGATCCATAAACAAAAGGCTTATTATTTACAATGAAACATACTTCTCAAAAAAGTTGTTTTATGCTTTTTCCAGTATGTAAGCCTTCCTTCTGGCCAGTTTTGATCAAAAGTAAATAGCACTGATTACCAAAATTGCACTGCAGAGCTTTGTAAATTAGCCAGTAAATACTGCAGAGCGCACCTCAGCACAATGCTGAAAATGTTGAGGTTGCAGTATCAAATTGAAACCTTTTTACTTGTGAGGATGAGATTCCATTACCTCACTTTATGTTGAATAGCACCTTAATGAAGGAAATACTCCAGCTGACCCCAGCAGGATTCACAGCTGTGTTTCATGAGAAGGGATTTAGAATCTGATTTAGTGACAAATACAGTATTAAGAAACCTGGACCCTAAAGACAGCATGGAAATATCTGAACATTCAGATCACTTGTGTCCACCTAAAGCATTACAAAAGTACACACTTTACAACAACAAAAATGTACCTAAATCATTTAACCAGAACTTAATTTTAATTTTATCATGTGTCTTACCTTTCCATTTCCTACAGAGCTTATTAATGTTAACAAGATACCACTGACTTTTGTCCAGCTAAAGTTTTTGTCACTGAAAATGAAGATGGGAAGTGCAAAGACCTGAACACTTCCTTAAGTCCAAATCAAACCCTAATATTGCTACTTCTAAGGCAGATAGAATTGAGCTGCTGCTTTCTACCCTGAGCAGGTTCAGTGGGACACTGTAGCAATGTATTTGAACAGCTTAGGCCACAGTGTGCTCCAGAATAACTGCCTTTAGTCATTTTTATCAGAACCCTCTGGAATTCGTCAGTTAGTGTCCTAAGCTGACTTTATGATGCTTATATCCCCAATTGTCTGTTCTGTTTGTGCTGTATATTGAATTCTGTGTCTTTAAGACTGGTTCTGAGAGTGAAGCAGGGAAAGAAGAAGCGTGCAGTTTGTTTTGAGAAACTGCATTCACTCCTACACATTCCTTCTAAGGACTGTGTTCGGCTGAAGAACAGACAGACAGCAGGACAGANGCAAGACATAAACTGTACTAAAATAAGAAAGAAGAGGCTGAGAAACAGAATACCAGGACTGCAAGAACTAGATAAAGGAGGGCCATGAAGCACTGGACTATAACCAATCATATTTCCTGAGAGGTGCATGCTGAACTCGTGGACAAGATAGAGGCACCAATGAAGTAATGCATGAACAGTAGTTTTAGAATGTATAAATACAGCTGAATGTAAACAATAAATAGCTTCTGCTGAATCATATTGGTTGGTTGTCCAGAAGCCCTGAGCTCCCTCAGGACACAGCTCAGCACCATCACTCTGGGTGCCAAAGGCAGAGGGAGGCTCAAAGCCCTCCTCTCAGCTCAGTGGGCTGTGCACGGGCTGAGCACCATCACTGAACCACTCTGGGTCTGCCAGCGCAAACCCTCGGAGTTTTACACACATAATTACACCACATAATTCCTCCTTTCGATTTTCTGTGCCGTCATGGCCTCATCTACGTGCTATTTGTGCAGTTTGCTGTGCAGCAACGTGCAGTTGGGCTCTAGATGAGCCAGCTGAGGTGAAAAAGCAGCAGAAATGCAGGAGTGGGTTGCTCACTCACCTGAAAATGCAGGCTTGCTCCACAGAAACCACCTCAGCAAAAGCAATAACAGCCAAATGAGGTCACACAAATGACTTTCTGAAATCTACAGAAAGGTGCTCTAAGATTATCTTTTTGATATTTTTAATTTTTTTTTTCATCCATATAAACACTTGCTCAAGAAACTTGAAACACTACTGTTTAGGCAAGAAGTTATAACTACTTTTTAAAGAATGAACACATTTTCAACTAGCATTAGTTTTTCTCTCACTGCTTAAAATATAAATCTCTCTGTGGGAAATTTAGCGTGTGTGTATATAAATCTATTCAGTCTTGAACATACAATAACTTTGCAAAAATAAAACACCATAAATCAAAATATAAACTCTCTAATTGCGATAGGTATTTCTAGAAAACATTATTTTCATTTAATCAATGATTTAGAAAAATTAGTCAAGTGGTGGACCACTAAATTTTTTTTTTAAAGACTTTATATTGCATGCAGCCAAATTGTTCAAGACAGAGAAAATCCACTTTGTTCTTTAACTTGTTACTGATGTTGCATGTTGAAGGAGTTAATCATTTCACACAAACCAAAAATTTGTTAATGGAACCAGAAATTTAAAGCACATCATCATCATCATTAATCATGAAGCACTAGATCTATTAAATCATTTTTGTACACGAGTGAGACCAAACAGGCAACAATTTGTTTTATTTTTTCAGAAAAAAAAAAATTAATTTCCATATTAAAGGGACAGGTCCTTCACACAAGCTAAAGGATGCAGACCATACCCTGACCATCCAGTGGTGAATGTACCAATGTTGCATTTTTTTGGCTCCCTCAAGGAGTCAGTCTAAGAGTCTAGCCAGCTCCTTGAGGGCTTAGCCCACAGGACAGAGACTTGCTTTACTGTCAAGCAAGACGGATCTAAGTTCTACCTGCATAAATATAACAATCAATCCATCCTTTTTGAAAAACTAAAGGACTGATGGGTGGGAAATAGGGTAAGAGAAGGTGCTCAAGCAAAGGTCCTGGCCACAACAAAACCTGGAATGGAGGACCCAAGAGCAGTCCCCAGAAAGCTCCTTTCAAAGGACACTCTATTTTGCTGTCACTCAGCATTTCGGAAGTAGGACTGATGCGGATTTAATTATTATTTAGTTACAAGTAGCAGGCACAGATCACAGAGGTTCTAAGGATGTTGATATTTTACCCTTTCACTTGAGGATCTTCCGTCTCAAACCAAACTTTTGATACAAATTATGTAAAACTCATTGCAATGTGCTGAAAGGAGAAAAATTCTCTTTGCAACCTGAGCCATTTCTGCACTCTTCCAGGAAGAAAATTGTTGCCTCTGTCCCATACACATGAACACTGGAAGGCAGACAGAGTCACATGGACACTATTTACCTGTTCTTATGACCAAGGGAAGGCTGCATCCCACATGTCCAGAGAAGCAGTGGCTCTAATTCCAGACCCTACCTGGAGCTTCAGAGGAAAAAATGTTTATGCACAATACCACTGATATCTCCCTCTCTTTTCATCTAATTCTCATGCCTTAGAAATAGAAATTTCAAAAGGGCTGGTAACAGAGGGAGCTGCAACCTTGTCTTATTCTCTTTTTTATCGGAATTTTTAATTCCCATCTAGTTTCACATTATTTCCAGCCGCACCATTTTTCATGAATATCATACTTCCCATTACTATTGTGCTTTGAAAAACTGAACCTAAAACAAATAAATGAAGCTTTCACTTCATCTTCTTTGCTGCCAGCCTTCTAATCTTACAGTAGCAAGACAGGACACAGTAAGCAGAGCTGTAGAATAACAACATCGATCTACTGGTAAAAAAAAAATCCTGCTGATATGGACTAAGTCAATCTCTCTGCAGGAAAAACTTACACCAAGAGACCCCAAGAGATCATAAATTTACAGCCTAGCTTAAAATTATGGAATTTATAATAGACTTGCCATTTATTTAGTGAGAGGACTTTTAAGGAAACTGCTCAGCTGGATTGCTTTTCCATTACTGAAACACAACCATCAACTGCGAAAAAAAATACACCCTGTATTAACTACCATAATACACAGATTGAAAATAATCAGGCAGATCACAAATTACACACTAGACTATTTATATCAAAAGGTATCTCCCATTTCTGTACTTACTCAGATTGGTAGGTGATCTTTTAAAACTGAGAGTTCTGGAAAGTTTCCTATTGAATGCCTCTTAAATTAAGGAAGCAAGATTATATATGGAGCAAACCGACAAAATCTTGTTATTTAAGGGATGGAAATCCTTTGGGGCTTGTTCCAGATCTGGCTAATGTCCTTGACTGTAGCATGTGTGATAGAATCAAACAAGGTGTAAAATACATATACAAGGTATTTCATGAAGAAATATGTTACCCCATAGCAAAACAATGTAAAAAGCAAAGCTACTTAAAGAAAGCAAATCATGCTCCAGTTGATTGATTAACTAGATGTTGGTTTCTTGCTCTGAAAACCCATGCTGAAGTTGACAGAACTTCTCCAGATCAATGATGTGCAGGTGGAACAGTAAAAAAGTCAAATTGTCACTTCTTTTTAGAGGACCAAATACAGGGCAAGGAAGATTTTTTTCTTGGAGTATAGCACCTGTACATGATGGTTTTTATTTATATTACACATTCTTATACTATTAAAACTTCAGTTGAAAATTATCATTACCAGACTCACCAACTATTTTTAACTAGCCTGAGAAAAGTTTCAAAACCTGGGACTATAGGATTCAAGTTCTGTAACATTGCAAGATTTTAAGATGTCCTGGGTTGGAAAGGACCTTAAAGATCATCTCGTTCCAATGCCCCTGTTGTGGGCAGGGACACCTTCCACAAAAGTCAAGTTGCTCAAAGCCCCATCTAATGTGGCCTTGAACACTTCCAGGGATGGGGCATCCACAACCAGCACCCAGGGGGATTTCTGGGGCATGTCCAGCCTCTCACCCATCTGCACCCCCAAGTCCTTCTCCCAGGGCTGCTCTGGATCTGTTCATCCCCAGCCTGGACTGGTATCAGGGTTTGCCCTGACCCAGGTATAGCACCTTGGACTTGACCTTGTTAAACTGCTAATTTGGACTGATAAGCCTTAGCATGAGAAGTTAGGTAAATTGGACCACTTCCAAATAATACATGGAATAGACTGTATTTTTACTCTCTTACAACTATCCTGAGGAGTGTTTTTTCACTTTTTAAAAGTAAGAAATGACACAAACCTTCAATAACCTATAGGAAATATTCACATATAAATCAATCTAGTCATGTAAGTATATAAAAATATTTAACAAATTGCTTAACAAATTCTTTCCAACCTGTAAATGTGAAGTAGCTGGAATATCACAAGAAATCCCCCCAACACAACAACAAAAAATTTGTAGGCAGTGGTAAATATTTGCAAAGAATTGTGATGGAATACTGGTGTTGTTCTTTACCATTTAATTCTTTTTCCTAAAGTAACAAAAAAATACAGCTCTGATAGTACAGTTTACTTTCAGGCATGAAATCTTTTGCTTAAGTGGCACAGAAGTCTTGAACTTCAGTACAAGGTCATCCACCCTTCAACAAAAGTACAATCCTCTTTCTTCTTTCGTTAGAAACACTTTCAGCTTATCCTACCACTTGACTTTGCAATAATTGAGCTTCCTTCCTCTCTGGAAGAGGTAACTGCTGAGTATAAACATTCCTTTACAGTGTAAAAGTATATTAAGACATATTAACTCTTCAGGAATCATGCCAAAATATGAGCCTTGGATGCTATGTTAGAATAGTTTAAAACATTCTACAGCGATTTCCACTAAAAATACCACAAGTTGTGGGTTAAGACATTTAGGCCAAGTAAGGATGTGGAAAGGGATCTAAAACTCCCAGTGGGTCTAATTTGTCCAGCTGGCAAACACACAACTGGATGCACTTATAGGCCAATGACATCCCAGTTCACAATGAATATTTCAAATTAAAAAAATATTTGGCCCAACTGCAAGGCTCAAATCTGAGTACATCTGATTCTTCCCACCATGAGAAAAAAGGCCAGAGGGAATCTCACCCTGCAAGGACCTTGGGTCTCCATCCTACTCCACCTCCTCACTGGAGGAAAGCCTGCTCTCCATACCTTAATTCTGCTCTTTATTCTCTCTCACAAGGCTTCAAAAGAAAGATAGAAAACCCTCCGAATCTGGGGCTATGTTATGAGCAAATAGTGATGCCTTGGGAAGGCTGACCTGAAACAGAGACTGGGCAGAGCTACAGAATAAACTAGATATTTATTGAAAGGCCTTTTGGGTACACCTTGGGCAGCCTGACAGGGGCTACACCCAAGGTAGACTAGAAGCGGTCACAAAAAATGGATGACCGGTCGTGAGGTCTTACACTTTCATAAGTTTTGGTCCATTTGCATATTGGGGTTTAACTGTCCATTTACAGCTCCAGGTTGTGAAGTCCCATCCTCTCTTGTTTTTTCTCTTCCACCGTTGTTTGTGCTTTTGGGTCTGAAAGTTGTCCTTGGTCTTCAGCAGGAAAAGGATTTGTTTTGTCTGCCTACTCTGTGAAGAGCTTACTGGCACTTAGTATGAGGCTCAGAACTGCACCCCTAGGCAGCACAGAATCTGAAAAACATGAAAGCTAAAACATAAGGCATCAATAGGACCAGCTCACTAGAAGTGGGGATTGAAAATCGCAGTTCCTCTGTAATTTGTCTGACAAAATCTGCCCAAGAGCAGCTCTGCTCTCTAAGCTGTCTCATCCTTTCATCCCTCAGCCCCACTGCTCCTCCCTGCCTCCAAAATGCCACCAAGCTGAATCTCCAGACCACATCACCTTCCTGCCCTCAGAAACATTTTCGTAATATAGTCCTGATTTAGACCATTCAAGATGACCTAATACCTAAGACAGCAGGCAGCAACGCTGAGATCCAGTTTGATGCTGGGGAAGGAAGGGCAGAAACAAAGCAAGACACTGCCTGGAGACCACTCCTGCCTTCTTCAACTTCCACAATCCATAAATTAATTTGCTGTTTCACTTGCAGTCAAACTACACTAAGAAATTTATCATCCCAAACCGCCCCAAAGAAAAAGATGTCTCTTAAAAAACCACTTATTTAGTAACTAATTCTGCCCTCTTATGTACTTGTATATTTTATAGGTTAAAAGATTTAATTTTTCGTTTTTTCAACCAAGACTAAAGATCTTTGTTACACATGATAGATGGGACAATCCTCAGTCCACTAATTTCTCTTGAATCTTTTTGAAAGGCTATGAAATATATATTTCTTATTCTTCTATAACTACATGAATTAAGACTTCAGTGTTGTACACTGTCACTGAAAACCTTTTGAGAGTCTGGCATCTTTTATCTCTATTATGCAATGAATAGGTTTTTCAAAAAGAAAAAAATTATGCAAAGCTACTAAAGGAACAGTCTATAGCCCTTTTTATTTATCTAAGAACCAAATACTTTCTGACTACCCAAAGTACTTTCCCCATTGTTTGGTATCAATCCCTAGCACAGCTGATACTCGAGGCAGAGATTTTCAAAATGCTGCCTCAGGGATTTAAATGAGGATTATTTTTCTAAGTCTTCATTTTCTTCTTTCAATGAGCACCCTCAGCCTCTACCCCCATCTATTTTCCATTCCACATTAACAGATTAGATTTCAAATTCCCTCTGGACACAAAAGATACTGCATCTCAATTCAGACTGTCAAAGTTTTAGAGCCACAGAAGTTAGGAGGAAGCAATGCAGCTGCCAACTAGCAATTACAGCCATGTCCTTTGGATCAGAAGGATTTCTTCTCTCCTCTTCTCCCAGACAAACAGCAACACGACTAGAGGAAATAGTGACAAAGATGTTCAGGCTAGACACCTGGAAGAATTTCTTCACTGAAAGGGATTTCAAGCCTTGGAAAGGGCTGGCCAGGGGGGTGATGGAGTTACCATCCCTGGGATTGTTAGGAAAAAATCCCAACTGGATGTGGCACCCAGTCCCATGGGCTGTTTGACAAGGTCACGATCAATCAAAGGTTGGACTCAATGATTTTGGAGGTCTGTTCCAACCTAAATGATTCTGTGACCCTCCCATCCTTCAATTTTCTTTGTTGAGAAAAGCACATGCCTAATTTAAGCATGAACTCACAGCTGAACAACTAAGCAAAGATGGTTCCTTGATTTGGTGCCCAAAGAAAATATTTGCAATATGCAGACATCTAAAGATGCAGATGAAGGCACAGTGGGATTTAGTAGGGGAGCCTGGTCATTTCTCTGTGATTCAGATCAATTAGAATTATTCATCTATACACTTTTGAAAATTGCACTCATTTGCCACTTTGGGCACTTAAATAACTTAAGGGAAATGGATGTTTTCCAGTAATTTCAGTCATTGAGAGTACTCAGCATTAAAAGGCATTCTTTGGCTGTTATAATTCTTCCAAATGCTCTGCTAATGGTTTTGGTTATGACTGTAGTCCTTGTCCAGAGAAGAACTGGAGAGGTTGCAGCTCAGTTACCTTAGGAAGGTGATTTTCTGATCCAACTTCACTTACCTATTTAAAACAGCCATAAAGAAAGTATTTATTTACTTCATAGCTCTAATGTAGCAGATTATTTTCTACAAATTCTAAATTACTCCAGCACTTCTCTATGTCAACCACACAACACAAACTTATGTTAGGGCAGGGATTGCCTTTGTGGCAGGTGAGTGTGAAGCACTGATGAGCAAAGTGAAGACTTCCTATCTGAAGCACTGCCTTAAATACCTAAAATACTCACACATCCCAAGGATAAGAAAAAAGTTCTGCCACAGGAGTGAGAAGATCCCTGCTAGAAAACCAATCTGTAACTGTTTCAAGTTGCTGCTTTCAGTGGAATATCAGAGATGATATTGCTTTCCTTTCAGAGGCAGCTTGAGAGGAAATCACTTTGCTAATCAGCTTGGGTTTGTATTTGTAACCACTGAAGCAAGCTGCTTTTTTGTCACTTTTGCCATTGCTTACTAAATATCTAAATATGATTTACAGTCTGCTGTACTGGTAGCTCTACGACATGTATAGTGTTATTTTCAGTTTGCAGAAAAAACATGGTGAATCTTGTCCTGCTATGGGCAAACCGTAATAAGGAAATACATAAAAACAATATAATTTCAAAGCTAGGGGTTTATTTTGGTTTTGCATGCGTCTGATTCATAGCTCTTATATTACAAAAGGTTGTAGATTAATTATAGAAGCTATTAATTTAATTAATTAGGTGAAAATGAAAAAAGAAAAAAAAAAAAGAAATGGGCCAGAGATTTGAGAAAGGGCTGTCTTCCATGGTCAGGGAACTTTGGAAGAAAAAGAAAAAAAAGATGACCCATGGGAGAAAAAAAAATCACAGTAGGTTATAATGTATACTCTTATTAGTATGACATTTACTGGCATTTCAGTAATACTTGAATTTTTCACAACTTGCCCTTGTCCTCTCCCCTAAAAATGACTGCTAGTTCTACTATTACAATTTGCTATCTCTGCAATGTGCAATTATATTTTGACACACATCCCTGATCCTTTTAATTATTATTATTTTTTCTAATTGGATGAATTTCTAATATAACCTAAAACTAACGGTTTATAACTGTGCATAGTTTGTAGCTGATTGGACAGCATAGGTGATCAATAATTTTAATAATCTTGGCTAGATTTCCATGCCACTACCTTATACAATTAAATATAAAATGAAAGAAATGAAACCCACAAATCTCAGTCAATTACTGGAGTAGATTATCTGTTTTCAGAGAGAATGGGCCAGATGCTCAGCTAATTTAAATCAGCTCAGCTCACGGATATTTACATCAAGAATCTGCCTCAGTATTTTAAATCCCTTTATCTCCAGTATGTAAAATACATAGAGAGCTATTTGGGACAAAAACTGTTCTCATGTGATTGCTAATTACACTAAAGGTTGCAGTGTATAGGAAGGTATTCAACACCATAGCAGGAAAGAAAACCTGCTTTCATATTTTTATCATTTATGGACTGAAATAAATATTACTGTACATTATCAACACTCAAGACTATTTACCATTGGGGTGCAAATTGCAAGTTTACCATAAATTCATAGATTTTCAAACATAATTTCTGAAATGTACATTTGTGTAAGTAAGTGTTAAAGAAAATACTAAAACCTTCATGGGAATGTTTAAGACCTCTCCTTAAAAGCCTAATTGCTCCCTTTGGAGACATTATAATCTATTGAGTAAATAATTATTTATAGACTTTTTAATTGGTGAATTACATTAAAAGATATTAGGATATATTTTGAAGGNTCCCCCTCATAGTGTGTTTCCATAGGGTTGTGCTCTACTGCTTTTTCTCAGATGCTCCATCAACAATTTTCTGTATGGGAAGCCCCTTTACTAATTAATTGTACTTTGGTGAAGAACAGCTAGGGAATTGGCAATAAAGAGCTGTTACAGAAAAGATCTTTTTATTATTGTGCTGTAAGAGACAGAGGCAGAACAATTTGGCAGATCACCTAATCTCTGTATTGCTCAAATCTCTGTGTAGTTACTAGATAAAACTCTCCGCAGGCAAGAGGACTGTGAGGTTAAATTTACTTTTGCAGAGGAGGAGAATAAAAAAATTACATTGGTAGCTGCTTGGAAGGGCAGATTCCCTTGTAAGTAGGAAAAGCCAAAAATATCAGAGGCGAGTCTGGACAGTAGGTTCCATCAAAGCTGGTAGAAAAGTTTGCAGAGTGGTGGTTTTTTTCTTGCCTTTCAACAAAGCCAGTCATATAAATGGCATGGTCAAACAGATTCCACCAGCAGGTGGGAGTCAAAAATTAATGCCCTGATTCCCAGCTTAGTCATTCCACTGTAGCAGCAAGCACAGGCAGCAGAGGTTATTGAACCGGATAAAAAGACAAACGTGTTGCTTCCTCCCAGACACAGGGAGTATTATGCATCACTGTCAAAAAACCTGAATAAAAGACCTTGTCTTGGTGTATAAATCCCCTGGTGTCTGTACCACTCTCATGAAATTCTTGAGTGCAAAACTTGAGTGGAAAGTTACTACATAAAAAAAAAAAAAAAAAAAAAAAGGTTGGTTATGCAGCAACACCTGCTATTGCCAGCAACCTTGAAAATCAGCTGGGCTTGCCAACAGGGGCATCAGCTGCACTTCAAAACACTTTCTGTAACTGAGGAACAGTGAAAAGAGTAGGTAAGGAAGATGCAGGGTGAGAAGATACAATAACTAAGCTACCGCTCACTCCTGCAGCCACCAGTTCAAAGTAGGAGTCCTTGAGATTGCTCCTGAGCTGAGTGGCTGTGTGCTCACAGACAAACCATGGCGATTCCCAAAGACTCCTCTTTCCTTCTTATTCTAAACACAGGGTAGAGAGTACATCAAAAATCACTGAGACAACCTTGGGGTTTCCACCTTGCCTTCCTCTTGGGCCTTAAATACTCTCAGAAAAGAAGAAGGCAGAAATGGAAGCCAGATTTTACAGCTGCTGGCCAGGAGCCAGAACAGCAGCTAATGTTGCTAAAATCTGAGCCATGGTTTGATTAGAGGGTAGAAACACCTCCCCTCATTTTTATTCCCCTTGAGGTGAGCATATGTCATTTCTTGAGTTGCAAGACCTATAAAATTATTTAGAACTTCAGATATTGTGTATACATCATTTATATCACACACACATACATATATACCATACATGTCACGCCTAAGCGTGTGTGATCTTTCCACAAACCAAAGTGAGAAAACAAGCAGGCAATCTGTAAAAACCATTTCCTACCCATGGATGGGCATAGCTCCTGTGAACTGATGAGATAATCAGTCTTAGAGACAAACATTCCCAAGGCAGCCACTTCTTCCACCAAGCCCATATAAGAGATTTTACAGAATGCAACAACTGGTTGCTTACGACGTGATAAAGAAAAAGACATCCACAGAGGGAAAAAGAAATGTGAATATGCAGAAGCAAAGATTTCCAATTAAAGGGGCAAGAGACGGGTTAGAGGTAGATAAGATGGGTCTTAAAGTGCAGATTTCATTTCCACCTATTGCCACATATCTGTTCATTAGCTTTAGAAAGCAGCAAGTGCTGAACTATTTTCTTTTGAGTTGCTGATGCCACAAGTTTCTATTATGTTTTCTGAGTTTCATCTTGTTTTTTTTCCTCTGGGTCTACTTATATAACTTTTCAGGTTTTGATAAGCACTTCTGAATACGCTGCTTAGAAGATGATATTAACATGCCAAGAACTTCTGGAAAGAGAACATTAACAGAAAAAGAGAAAGAGGATCAATCCATAGCCATACAGTCTATATGTTAAAAAACCCATAATAATTTAACACAGGTATGGATACACACCTCTGGGGAAATGAAGAGACTAACTTATGCCATGCAGATGCTTTCCACTGTTTGATGTTGCTGCAGCTGTACAGCCTCAATCCATCATTACAGCACCTTTAACTCTGTAATACTGTGCCTTTTATACTTTCTATTCTTTCTTTCTGAAAAGGATGAGAAAAGGCACCTGCATGCTTCTTTCCAAATTCCAGCACATAATTTGTGTGTTTTATACAGTCTTACATATAAAATTTAAAAAAAAGACAATTAGGAATTGGAGAGGTTTTTTGCATCAAGTCCGGACTGCTTGGGCAAGTCTTTGTACAGTTTTCCTTTTTCATTCTTTGCCAAACTTGTTTCTGTTTTACAAACTGTTTGATGCAACAGCCTGCTTCTTTTATGTTATAAGAGACCAAGGACTCTTGCCTAGAGAGTCACATATTTGTTATGATTCAAGTGTTATTTCTATGAGTCAAAATAATTTTTTAAAGTCACATCTCATTTTCTTGATCTACATTTTAGTGTACATGTCTATATTATATGAAAACAATTGCCTTTAAAGAGAAGTCAAAATAGAGCAGTATGCAAATTTTTAATTATTAGGTACACAAATTTTTGTTCTGTTAAGAATTTAAGATTACTTCAAGCACCACTGTGTTCCTCTGGAGTGCTGTGTCCAGTTCTGAACCAGGCTCTGCTCAGTGGTGCCCAGCAATTAGACAAGAGGCAACGGGCAGGAATTGATGCACAGGAAGTTCCACCTGAACATGAGGAAGAACTTCTTGACTGTGCAGTGACCAAACTCTGGAACAGATCACCCAGAGAGGGTTGGAGTCTCCCTCACTGGAGAGAGCCCAGAACCATCTGGATGCAATCCTGTGCCCTGTGGTGATCCTGCTTGAGCTGGGGAGTGAGACCAGATGACCAATTGTGATCCCTTCCAAGCTGACTCACTCTGGAATTCTGTGACACTGTTATACTTCCTAGTGGCTATTGAAACAGGAAAAAAACGTAAGTCTCTTCAAATGCCACAAAGAAATGAAAATCAGTGTTTTTACAACAAAAAGTTATGTATTATTTCTACACTGATCATCCTGGAATAATAGTCCTTAGGTTTTCTCCACTGTCACTTGAATTTTGGAGGAAGGACACAGACAAGTCCCATGGGAAAAAAAGGTTCCTTCTCCTACCAATCAAGGGGGAACAAAGTACACTGTTTGCTTAAGAATGATGCATTCTGCACTTTCCAAAAAGAGGAAATCCCCAGTGAGTAGTGCCTACATTTTTTATACTTTCCTGATGAATGGGTGATACACTGGTAGAAAACATCCGCAAAAATTCCCTCCCACTGATGTGCTTCCTCTGACATGTCCAGTTGCTATACCAATAGTTCCTCCTCATCCCTCAGTGCTCATTTCTGATATTTTCTGTTATTCTGTTTGCAAAACTGAAAAAAGAAGCAAATAGGAGTGCTAGATTAGAAAAGACAACTGTAGTACTTAACATTACTCTGCTTGCAGTTTAACTTTGTGCTGTTTCCAGCAGGCACTGCTGAAAGGGTCTGAGCACTCAGGCGTGCAGCTGGCCCCATCACAGGTGATAGAGCTGCTTCAAAATGATAAATTCTTTTGAAGGCAAGTATAAAAAAGCTTTGATTCATATACACTGAAACTTGTTATAAGTAATGAATGATTTAGATGGAACACATTTAGCACTGTCTCGGAACAAACATTTATTACAAACATACCACAACATCTAAAGCAGTGGCAGATAGCACACCATCAATCAGAGCAGACCACCAAAACAAATTGTGCCTCATAAACTACTTTAATATGTCACACGGCTTCCAAATATACATCACTGATCCATTTGTTACAAAGCCTGGGCTACTTTTTCACTGACAAGTCAATGACATTTGGTATTTTCATTTGTGTGAGATATCACAATGAATCTAAGGACTCCATTCACCCAAAATTAGGTTCCTGTGAGCTCTGGCCTTTAATGCTCCCCAGGCTTGCACAGTTCTGCACACACAGATCTTGGTAATGATGCCTGTCTACAAAGACCCATTTGCCAGTGTACTTTGTATACTTTAGCAGCATCTTGCTAACTAGTTCAAGTCCTCAAGCTGCAGTTCCCTCTATACCCATGCAAAATTTATGGCCCATACTGATAAGAGCAGGCAGCAGCACAGTAGCAGTTTTAAAGGGCATATGTTACATGCTGGAGAACACATTTTCCAACTCATTTTGAAGAAGTAATCGAAGAAGTTGTGTCTATTTTTTCTCTTTCAATATCAGCAGAA
The DNA here is from genome assembly GCA_013399915.1 of Illadopsis cleaveri. Taxonomy (NCBI): domain Eukaryota; kingdom Metazoa; phylum Chordata; class Aves; order Passeriformes; family Timaliidae; genus Illadopsis; species Illadopsis cleaveri. The sequence goes on from VXBB01024419.1 coordinate 224,934, forward strand.
ATGCCTATAAAATAATTCTACCACAGAACAGCAAAAAAATTAACTCATTATATGTTTGGTCTGACAGCCTGCACAGGCTTAAAGCTTCTACATTTATATCTAAGGTCTGTACTAAAGCATAACTAATATTAAAAAAAAAGTTTCTTTTCCAGTGTGAGGATTAATCAAACAGTGTAAACCACAAAAGATGAGCACTTCATCCTCCATCTCAATGCACTTCTAGAGGCATAAATGACAAGCCATGCTTCAGAAAAATGCCTGAGTGCTGCAAATGCAAATTTAAGAGCATGGATTTCACCCAATTTTTAAGAAACCTATGTCAGAACAAATTGTGCTGAGTGGAGGATTAAGCAGTTTAAGGTCTTGTATATTAGATTTTCAAAAACCTGTAGCAAATTTCCTAGTCCAACATCTCTTCTTGTCTCTCAAACAGGACTGGAAAGCGTACAGTTCACATAAAGTTTGGTGTAAACAATCTTAAGGGATTTCCAACTGCTTCCCATAAATTCAGATCTCTGGGATAATGAGTCTGATTTCTATATGGTCTGATTTCTCTCCAGTGTACTTGAAATGCTCTTTTGCTACTCTGCCAACTGCTGCTGTATCAGACAGAGAACACATCTGAGGCAACACGAGCTGGGCAGGACATGCAGCACCAGCCCAGGCTGCCCAGGGCTGTGAGTAAACAAGCAAAGCTCTGCTAGGTCAGTGCCAGGGCTGTGGTGCAACCTACTGCACATAACTTTCAACTCACATGTTTCCCAATAAACTACAAATTTTACATTTTAAACACAATTCTTCACACATTCTTTACCTTGATGCCTTGGGAAGGCTGACCTGAACCAGAAACTGGACAGAGCTAGAGAATAAAGTAGATATTTATTCAAAGGTCTCCAGGATCCACCTTGGGCAGCACAAGAGGCTGACTAGGGCTACACCCAAGGTGGACCCAAAATGGTCACAAAATGGACAACCAGTCACAAGCTCTCACTCTTTTATAAGTTTTGGTCCATTTACACATTGGGGTTTAACTTTCCATTTACAGCTCCAGGTTGTGAAGTCCCACCCTTCTTCAGTCCACCCTTGTTTGTGCTTTTGGGTCTGAAACTTGTACTTGTTGTCCTTGGTCTCCAGCAAGAAAAGGATTTATTTTGTCTCTCTACTCTGTGAATAGAGTTTATTAGAACTTAATATGAGGCTCAGAACTACACCCCTAGGCAGCACAGAATCAAAGCTAAAACTTAAGGCATCAACCTGATACTTCTCCTGAACTGAGCTTTGTAACTGTCTGAAGTTTTAAGGAAGTTTGCATTTTTATCAGATATTTTTTGGTCCTGCTTGGAAGGCAGTGATACCCCTGTCTCATTTATTTTTAAGTATCAAATGTTACTATTTAAACCCTATAATGTGTCATTGATCTGCACGTTAAGCAGCCACTGAAATCAATAGCCTGTTCAGTGTAAAAAAATCAATGGTCTGGTATAATCCTAAATAAGTATTCTACACACAAAACTCTGTGATGCCACCTTGACTTCAGTCCTTCATGTATGGCTACTCAAGCCAAATATTCATTAATGTTATACTTGTACAAAGAAGACAAGAAAACTGATAAAATTAGAGGCAGGTGCAGTGATGTGAGTATTGTAATTAGTCAAAACAGTTCTAACACTTTTAGAGGATATTATGGGAATAAATAAGATGAGCCATTATGATTTTCCTAAGTAGGTAATGATAGGTCTGTATGTCCTAGATTTATGCCAAAACCAACACAAAGTACTAACTAGCTGACACCTATTATGAAGGCTGAATAATTCTGTATCATGTTGAGATCCAAAAGAAAACTCAACTGCAATATGACAAACCATCACGAAAAATTTGGGTTGTAAAGCCTGAAAGAACCATAAATGGACAAAGAGACAAAGAATCTATCTGTTTAGGTTGTGTTTCACTGTGACTGCCAGCTTTGTGGACTGAAAGCATCCCCAGTGGGTATCCCCAGCCAGTCTGCTTTCACAAGGGGTTTCATGAGCAGCTCGGAGCTGCTCTGCAAACCTCTCAGCAGACAGAGGGAGTACACACAGCCCTGGTTCAAAAGGAACACAATATGTCATGACTTAATAGTGTTTGATTTCTCCCCAGTGGTTTTTAAGGCTAGAGAGTTGACCTCCTTCCTCCCTTGATGCTTGACTGTTGACATCTCCATGTTCTTTCTTGATTAACCAAACCTCATCCTCCACTTTGTTCCTTAAGCCTGGTTTTTCAAAGAGTGCTCTTACTGCTTAAGAAAAGAAAGAAAAGAGAATTGGACAAGGTAGCTATAGAACACTTAGTGAGATTGGGGGCTAAATCCCACACCAGGCTTGGTAGCTGTGATAATGATGTATAATTTAATTGAAGCTATACTGTGAGCCTCAAAAGGACTTCAGACCTTTTCCCATGTTTATATATTATTCAGGCTAATGGCAACCCTGAAATAGAAAAAGCTTCTTATCTCTTAAAACTTTTATTGCAGTGAGCTCAAAATGCACAAAGCTGAGTGCTGGTCTGTCTGCCTTAATGCAAAGTGAAAGGAGGCTGTTTCCAGTGTACTTTTGCATCTCTGTCTTGGCAAAAAGACAGATGGGATTGGATGCCTTAGAAACCAGGGATGCCATGGCATGCACGAGAAATTTAAAGGTTTGTGTTATTTCTATACTTAAAATATGTTCTCTACTTCTGGCCATTATTTGTTTTCACTTCTTTTTTCAACACAAGTTCATAGAAAAAATAAAAATCCCATTAGTCAAGATAAAAATCTATAGCAATCAATACAAACGGCACCTCCTTTGCATTTTTTGCAAGTTAAATGACAGATCTTGCTGCACATTTAATGCTGTTACAAAAGCCTGGATCTACAGGGTTTTTGAAAACTAACAGGATAATTTAAGGAAGGATGACAAGTGGCTTATTAGCAGTTGTGTTGTTTGGAGCATATTCATGCTGTAGACCAAGCAGCAAAAAAAGAATCACTCTTCAAGCTGGTCTTCAGTCTATGCTCAACTTACATGTAGAGGGGAATAGAGGAATAACTCAGGAATCTTCATAGGAAGGTTTTTGTTTCCAGCCATTGTTTATAGACCATAAAGGAAAATTGGAACTCAACATAATATATACAAGTACACATGCCCACATGAAAAATAATACACCTATAATTAAATTAGGTAGCCCCAAAGCACATCTGCGGAAGAGGGTGGCCACAGAAAGCCAGTAAGGAATTCTTCAAATCATTTTCCTTTCAGAATGCAACGCAAAACTTCCCCCTGTGGTGGCTGTCTGTAGGTACTGTGGTGATCGATGGATCACACAGCTCGTGGCGTGATCTCTCCCAATGCTCAGAGACAATGCAAGTGCCATTAAACATATCAGTCACTGCTGAATTTCTGCTGAGGAGATTATGAACAGATACATCCAGAGCTGGCGACTGCCCCACGCCATGAATCAAAAATGTGGACTGCTAAACTGATTTAGGGCCTCAAACTACATTATCTGTAAAATGAAATTACCATGTTCTTTGTTTGGAAAGGGAATTGAAAAGACCAATATAGATCAAGTAAATTTACATGCATAATACATTACATTATCCTGTGTTCTCAACACATCTCACTTTCTCTACATGAGGTGCACTTTTTGAGAGCACATGCAAGCTTTTGTAACACAGTTTTTGTTTAAACTAGGATTTAAGTTTATGAAGCAGCTATAAATGTTGGAGGATTCGTAAAAGACAACACATCTCCTGCCATTTGAATGGCACAAAAACTCTTACCAATTGCTGTGTGCCTTTCAGATTAAAGACCAATAATATATCATCAAAGGGCACCAGAAAGGAAGTTAGTCATGATACTGAGCCATCTTTTCCCAAGAATATAAATTAAGCAAAAGCATATTTTCAGAAACAAAAAAGTATGTACATGTTCCTCATGATCTGTAATGTGGTCTCTAACTCTCTCTATAGGAATAATTCAAGGTAACATTTCTTATGAGTAGTTTTTCTATTTAAATACAGTGAAAAAGCTGTTAAAACTGATTGAAAGAAATTGTTAAGTCTGATAAATTACCTCTGTAGATAACCATATGTCAAAGGTCTTCTAAAAATTAGAGAACAATTGACAAGAACAAGAAACTGTGCACTGAATGTAAAGATCAAAGGAGCTGAGAACCTAACCACAATACATATAAAACTTTCCAGTCACTGATGTCCATGAGCTGTAGTGCAGAATGAGCTCTTAAGACAGCTCAAAGAGTGATATTCTATTAATGTTGGACTTCAAAATATATCCTATGCAGGGCTGCTGTAGAAAGAGCGAAGTGAAACCATGTTAAACAGGGAACTTATCCTATTCATGGCAATAGAGCCAATGCATTAACAAGTTAAATAGGAAAAGAAAAACAAAAAAGAAAGTAGAAACAGTAGATGTTCCTCCTAAAATACTGAGAGATTGAAATTAGGTGTTATGTCATTATTATCCAAGAGGCTTTTTTCTCAGAGTACCAAAAACTGAGACTTTGCCCTGATATGTGGCAGAGTGTTTCTGTGTCCTCATACTGCATCAGGAGGCTCCACCACTGACTTCAGAGAAGTTCTTTAACAACTCTACTGCAATTCCATTCTTAAACTCCCACAGTCCTGGTCTTCAAAATATATTTTCCCTTCAAAACAGTATTCAACAGCATGAAGGAATTGACTAAACAAAGCTGATTCCTTCAGTTCTCCTCCCATTTCCCTTCTGCTGATCTTCAATGCTCAAAAGCAGAAGATTGCAACTTTAAAAATAAAAATGGAAATGAAAATTCAGCAAAGCATAGAGTCATTCTTCTTTTTTTTTTTTTTTTCCATAGTGACTATCAACAGCTAGAACATTACCCAGATTTTAAGACTCTCACTTTTTAAAGCAGAAGCCAAAAAGTCTAGCAGTAGGGGGAAAAAATCAAAATTGCAAATTTGAAAACCAACTTGTGTCCAGATTTTTAATGAACTTTATATCTTTCACCATGTTCTGTAACCTTAAACTATTTTAAATATGCATTTGTTCCTTTTGTTATTAAACATATATTATTAATATAAGTTGTATTGAAATTTAGACATAAATTGAAAATTATTGAATTAAGGGATTCTTGACATCACAGCAACAGCAATTCATTAAAACATGTTCTCTTTTACTGCACAAACCTATCTCAAGTCCATGGAAAATCAGAAAGATCATGAATATCTCAGCCAGACCCATTGCAGAATGATGGATAGTAACTATGGACTGCAGACAAATTCTCAAGCTTTGCCACAATCACCAGCAGTATTAAATCACCATAATTAGTGGGAACTGCATCAGTGTCACAATTTTCCCTCTGTTTCATCAGCCTCAGGACTTCTCCATGCTCTCATGTTCAGATCAGTTCTTCCCGAGCTGACTTGATCTGTTTGTAGACAAGGACTACCCAGTAAGAACTGTCATGATTGATTATCAAATAGATGATGCCCAGCTAAGATTCAAAAGCAAATTCTCCTCTCATTTGAAGTGGCATAATTTTAGAAATTTCAGTGGAATTACTCCTGGCCATTAGAAAGATGCTGAGCACATTCCAGATCCCCCTGACACACCCTGATATACAGAACAACACTACAGTTCTTCTCAAGCAAGTACCAGAAAAAAGACAGAATCTTATATTTGCAGAAGACACTTAAGCAGGGGTATCCCTCAAGGGATATTTTCTGTGTAACATGCTAATATTTTAAGCCAGAAGCAGCAGATTTGGTATCTCAGCTGCTTTCCAGAGAAATGCTGAATGTAGTGAGTGAAAAACAGGCTCTCCTTGCCTCTTTTCTGGAGATAAAATAAATTAAGAACATTATCTGTGGTTTCTCAAAGCAAACACTAATTACACTAAAATGATGATAACGGAATTCAAAATATCAATATGTCAGTAAGACTTAAAAATATAACTAAAGAAAGTTTTTTGAAATACAGAAACCTAAGACTTGATATTGTTTTTCTTTGGGTGTGTCTGCCACTGGTTTTCACCCATCCAGTCCTGCAGCAGCTTTCTCAAAGATTTCTAAGGAACCTTTATTTTCATGGGAGAAGAAAGCCAGTGACATGTTCAAAATAGCATCAAAGTTGTCTCCCAAATAATTAAACAGAATAAAATCCTTCAATGTCTCTCAAAAACACCTTCTCTAATATTCAGAAAAAGTTTGTGGGTTTTTTTTCTCATTTCTATGTTCCTATATCAAGCTTACATAGATTTCCATTTCTTCTCCCAGTAAGGGTCTAACCCGTGGGTAAACCATTTGCTCCTTTACTCCTGTTTACAGAGCTAAGGATCCCTTTTTTTCTGTTTTTCCACTGTCAGTACAATGGACCTACACCTACAAACTAGGTTAAATTACCAAACCAGAGGCACTAATCTCAGGCAGTGTGGCAAATCTGTGACTTTTCTCTCTCCAAACTTTCCAAAATCCCCCAGTGCACTTTTAATGAACACACAAAGTCCAGCAGGTAGAAAGTTAATTGTTAACTAAAGCAATGTGTGGTGTTAAGGAGAACACTTATCCAGCCTCCTCCATGGGAAAGACAGTGAAGAATTTTCTGCTCATTTGCACCACCACAGACCTGTCCATGCTTGGAACCACAGCAGGAATTTCCCTGGTGATGTCTCCTCAAAAATTATGTGAGTGTGGAAACCACAGGGTTGTGCCTAAGGCTAAAAAGAAGCAGGAAAGCTGTGAGGGGTGTTGGTATTCAGAGGATGTAGGAGCCCGAAGTGAAGAAGAGGGTTACACTTAGGCATATCAAAACTGAATTTTATGTGAGCTGAGAGTCCTTGTCACTGGGAGCTTCTGCTGAGTGATCAGCATCTCTGGAAACAAAACTGAATTCTGCCTCTCTTGTTTTTCCCTTTAAGTTTGCTCATGCAAGGAAACACAGTAATGGAAAAACACTGGTTTTGAGGGAAAACCTTAGAAAAAAAAATTTATTTTTTTTTGCTTCACTTCTTTGTGCAATATAGTTTTGAAACCATGAAGTTGTTTTGCTATTTAGCTAGTGAGGCTGATGCAGTTTGAAACCTAGTAGGGTGAAATCTGTGCTAGGATGAGAGCTAACATGACACAATTCAGTCAAGAACAAGATTTTAGGATTCAAATATAAATGGCTGAAAAAGTAATTTCTTTTGAAGATACTCTCACTATTGAACAGAAGCCCTAAACCAAGAGCTTTACATTTTGGTGGTTCAAACAACATTTACCAAACCTAACTAATCTGTAAAAGCATCATACATCCCTGCCTCCCAGTTCTGAATGTACTAAGGAAAGAAGTTTTCATGAGATTATTTAGTAATGGCTCTTGAAAGAAGTAATGTACTCTGAGTATTCCTCAGATCATGCTTTGAAGTAAAAAATCAATATTGTTTAACTGATGAACAACATTTTCTTTGACAATTTGTAGAAAGGGAAGGCAAAATAACATTTTCTCAGCCATTCTGGTATGTGTTTAAGCCTGTTCATCAGTTTAAAAGTGCACATCTGATCTGTGCTCTTTTAACATCTAAAGGCAATGTAGACGCATTCATTTTATTTGTGGACCAAAGTAAAGAGAACATGCTTGTGCTTGCTGGTTTTCTAATGTCAATGATGCTTTATGGTTGTTCCAAAATCTGTTCAACACCAAAAAAAAAAAAAAATAAAAAAAATGCAAATAACCAAAGGAGAGGAGACTGTATGCATGGTGGATGAAGTGTTATTTAAATATTCCTTCTGGTTTATAACTGTTTGATCAACATACTTTTTAATATGATAGCAAACATTTCAAGCAATACTCCAAGCACAGGATGTGGACATAGGATTCAAAGGAAGGTGTTACCTTATTAATTTTTTTTTTTTTTTTTTCTGGATAGTCTGGAGCTGCAGGGTGAACTCATGTGTCAACTTGAACTACCCTAAATCAAACCATGATCACAATCTCTTCTCTTCCCTTGTGGCTGTAGCCCCCTTCTCTAACAAGCTTCCCTGTGATCCAAGAGTGTGTAAACAAAGTGGTCACATCAGATAATGAATGCCATCAGCTAAATGAATGCCATCCTCTTATCCAGCCAGTTCCTACCTGGATCAGCTCCCCGAGCAGAGGTGCCAGCAGATGTGCAGGAGCACCAGCACCAGTGGAAGAGTCAGAGGGAGATCCTGCAGACAGAACCCTTGGAAGCCGAAGGAGACTGAAAACCTGGCTCAGGCTGACTCCATCTGCCAAAGGATGGCAACCTCTTCTCAGTGGTGGCTGGAAACACTCTCCCAGCCTATGTTTTAGTTGCTGCTGTTTAGTTTAGTGACAGCACTGGTCTGCTCTTAAGCAGATGTTACACTTGCCCCACACTGTTCCCCTTGTGACTGAAAAAGCCATATCATTTTCCCTCCCTTGCAGCTGAGAAGAAAACTCTCACAAGCTCAGTTTTCCATTGGTCCCATCTCCATTGCCTCTGCCTGTATGAAACTAAATACAGGTTGCCAAACTTCCATAAAGTATTTCAAATGTATTAAAAGAGATGAAAAATAGATAAATATATATTCCATTTATTCCAACAAAATATGTGCAGGAAGCTTCATGCATCCCCAGAGCCCTTTTGAATTCAGATTCTACTCTAAAGAAAGTAGTGTAAAAGAAGGTGCAAAAACTTGTTTGTCATCACAGGATAGAGGCTAAATCTAGACTTTAAAGAAAACAGAAGACTAAATAAAACCCAATTAATTTCACAGTCACTCTGTATCCAAATAAATACTCTTTTTCCTTTCAAGAATATTCAAAGCAAAGCTATTAGAACATCCTTTGGCACATCAAATCACATACTGTGTGCAGTCATATGCTTTATATACTTGTAGTCAAACTAAAACTGCAGATCCACACTTACAGTACTCAGTTTCTAAAATTAGACTTTTAGATCCTTAGCTATGCACAAGCCACCTCCTCAAGTCTTCTGAAGTTAAAAAATTGTGAATTTCTTACTACTCAAAATCAGGTTGCTTATGTGAAACATAGGGTAACACTTTCAGGACTCTGAATCTGAAATTTTTGGTCAGCATTTCATAAGCTGTTCCAATGTAAAAGAGCACAGCAGCATATTTAATCTCTCATTATTTAAGAAATATTGTTAGTCATACAGCATGATAAAATATTAAGAAATAATTCATGCAGCTTATCCTTGAAACGACATAAAATAAATTACTTAAATTAGATAAACGGCAAACTGTATAAAGTGTTATGCTTAAAATCACATAAAATAAACAGTGAATCATCCCAGCACAGCTGGCTCTGCTGTACAAGTGCTGCAACTCAACCACACACCAAAAGCTCCACATCCAACCAGACCCCTCATGCCTCACAATTACTCACACTGAAATCCAGGCTACCTGGGTCCATGTAAATGCTTCCTATCTACCTTCATTTATTTAACATTTAAACTACTGTTGGTGTACTACATGCACCCTAAATAATATATGTGCTGATCAATCTTTGGGGAGACTGAATCTGAGGCACACAGCTTTTTATCACCCTCACCAGTAATTCCTTGCCAGAGATACTTAAGATTTCTAACACTGGTACCTTTTGCTATAAAAATGATTAAACTGCAGCAGAGCTGAAATTGGAACTGAAATATAAGGCTGGACCACTTGCATAATAAACTTTGATTTAGTCATTAAAGAGATTATTGCTTCACTTCCCTGTAGACAGTAAGGACAGGCACCACCTCATATAGTTCTGTGGGGTGATGCCCTGTGGTTGCATTTTATTTTTATCTCTACAGTTTAATCATAAGTAAATCAAGTGACTCTGAGTTCTCAAAATGGAAATTCTTTCACTGAAGCACAAAGGAGATGTGAACAAACAAGGCTTTGGAGAGAAGGCACTCTTTAAAGTGAATTTCTCAGCCCTAGGTCTGGTCCTTTCCCTCTGAAGTCTTTTCATCTCCAACTCCTCTCCCCAGTCCAGAAGGTTTTTTCTTTGCTTGGGAGGTGTTGCTAGCACCATTGACAGATGACTTTGGTGCCAGGGCATCCTGGAGTGTGCACAGAGTCTCTCTGTGCCCCTCCTGAGGCTCAGCTCACCCCAAGGACCATCCCAGAGTGCCTCATTCTGCCACCCCTCAGCTGGGGTGGGTGCTGCCCTGGCAAAAAGACCAGATCCTGTTACAGAGACCACCATGTGAAGAGGCAGACTCTTCAAAGTTGCCCAGCAGCCTGAACAGGCAGAGTTTCCCCCCAGTAGAATGCATGAGTTGCTCCCAAGATGAGTAAGGGGTTTATTATGTCCTCCAAGAGTGGTGGCTGTCTTAATGGTGTCTCTCTCTCTCTCTCTGAACTTCTCTGTCACACAGCCTAACACACGGTTAGAAACAAATAGACAGCTTACTTCCCAGCCTACAAATTCTCCCAGATGCCACTGGACAGACACAAACATATCCACATGCATTTGGCTGGGTACACTCACACCTTTCCCCATCCCCCTACATATGACCAAGATATATGACAAAGGGAAAACACTGTGAAAGAAATTCAGTAGAACTCAGAAGGGGGTAGGCGTTAGCAACACCTGAAATCTGCTTTCTCATTTAACATAAACTCAAAACAATACTTAATCTGCTTTTCCTTTTCCCAGTTTTTTTGGTCTCCCTATTACAAATCCTTCTTAAACTTGAACCATGGTGTGTTATTTCAGCTTAAAGGGAAAAAGAAATTCCAGTTGATTTGTACTTCCAGGTTGTGCTTTTAGACTCCAGTTTATCTTGATCATTAGTTTATAAATCCCAGTTTAAAGCACATTTAGAGACTGCATTCCAATGAATCATTCTGAGAGGTTTTCTGGCATACAGACTCAAAAACAGTTAGAAAAGAAAATGGTATCTTTATGTTTCTCTGGACCCATGCACAGGACTCATTTCACTCCCTGACACCTAACCTTGCAACTAAATCAGGAGCAGTTTTCCACCCATAATTCCATTCTGTTCGTTGTTTGTGGATGACCATTTTTCTTGTTTTTAGTGAATTCCAAGGGGAAAAAATACAGGTGAAAAGAGCTGGCTTTGTCATAAATACAGAATTATACAGCAAGACCATAGAAAATGTCTTCTCAGAGCTTGTAACTTCAGCAATGAAGTTTTTATTTATTTTACCAGAAAATTTTCCAACTTCATTAACTTGTACTGACCATGATCAGGCCTACACAGACACAAGGTCTACACAGATACCAACACTTTTCAAAGTAGCCTATACTTTGCAGCACTTTTGAAACAAACTGGGATATGGAAGAACTAGAGGATGGTCTAAATCAGCTGTTGCTATCCACCATGCAACTCACTTGAGCATAGGGAGTCATCCAATGCATTTCCAGCTGCACATATCCAGCTTCACCCTTCCCCGCTGAACAACAGAGCTGGAAGTTGCTATGCAGGTCTCTGACTGTCTGGAATCTCTTAAAAACGAAAATAAGAATAAAACCAAATCTCTGTTGCTGTTTTGGGATGGGCTTCCCAGCGAGCTGCAGTGGAGAAGTTTGCATGCTGACCTCTCACCAGGTGACACCATGAATTCCACGTGCACACCAACACAAACTACTCCCGTCACTGAGATAAAAGCAGCAGCTGATCCTCAATGGTTAATGGCAAGGCTAGGTGCACCCCTTCTGTTTTGGAGGTCAGAAATGCTCAGACTGCATGACATTACAACAGCTGTGTTCTGACACATCCTGAACTTGGAGCTTTTCCCCAGAAAGCAGGCATCCTCTTCAAGTTACACAGCACTCACAGCAACACCACATATGAAACAAACCACAGAACAGCAGCAACTGAGGTTTTTGCTGATTCAGAGCTCCAAGCAAACAAGACAAATTGCTTCTTAACCTCCTTGAAACAAGCATCTTCCTTATGTTTTGTTTCAGCTACAAAAAACCATTTCTTAGAACAGCAAAAGCCCATATTAAGACATTTCTGCAGTCAGGTTCCTAGGTTATTTTCTACCCATGATAAAAATTCAGCTCTTTGCCTCAGCCTGAGAGCAGGTAAGAGACCAAAGCAATCCAGCCCTCATTTACCAGATTTAATTGAAAATGGGAGAAAGGGAAAAAAGTTAACAGCATTCCTTAAATCCCAGGAACTTGACAGTGACATATATTCCTAAGTCACATACCTCTGAGAAGAGGTCATGCTGCCCAGAGTAAATAACAGCTTGTAATTTGCAATGAGGATACCCAGCAGCAGCACTGTGAGATACATGTGATAATGTGATTTACGGGACCAGGAAATAATTTTCAGACATATGTGCTGCATTAACAATCCAGGTTAAGCGTGTGCTGCAACTTTTCCCTTGAAGGTACAGTAGGTGGAAGATTAAATGCAACAAAAGGAAATGTCGAGGGGGGAGGGAGGAATCTCCTGCTGAGATGTTGTAATAAATTATTAAAACTTCTTTTTAATGTTGATGCTACTCTTTAACCTCAGATCACAATACTGACAGCAGAGAAAAACTGGAAGTGCTATTAAAGCTGTGATAAACACACCATGCTGTGACAACACTTGTAAGGGAAAAAAAAAAAAAAAAAAAGG
>VXBB01024419.1:237605-256767 GCA_013399915.1 Illadopsis cleaveri
CAACATCAAGAAACAACCAGGGAGAAAATATCAAACAATCTACAATCCACAGTCCCTCAGTCCAAATATTTATGAGATACCATTTATGCTCACTGAGCTATATTAGATTATGAGACCTCAATAACCCGTGTTTTCCATAAACAAATGTCATGCAAGGAGGCAAAACAAAGTGAACTTTATGAAAAGGCACATTTAGTGAACTGCTCACAGCACACACAGGGTAAATCTTCTCAGCAGTTTTTAACAGAAGAGAAAAATGGATTGCTGCCTTCAAAAATCATAAGTGTTTTCTCAACAGAGCATTTTTTTTCGATAAAGTTAATGCAATTTATCTTTATTAACACATCAACACTGACATAGCCAGTCAGCCAATTAGTGCTGCTGGCAGTGCATTTCACAACATCCATGTACTCAAAAAAAAAAATGTCTGTCTAGTCATTTTTACCACATATACTAACAATTCTGCACTCAAAATAGGCTTCTTGTTTTCTTTCTCTCTTCTTCTCCAACACTGCAGCCCCCTTTGACAAGGGTAACATCACTTCCAATAAAGCCACAAGAGTCCCAGAGCCTCCATAATAAAAAGAATAATCTGAATTCTCACAATCAAAAAAACCACTAAATTTCTAAATGGCATGCATTTATTTGCATCAAGGCCCTAAACATTATTCTGCTAATGATACAACGCAAAGCAAAATTCCTGCAAGGAATACATACCTTACACAGTCAGCCAAGCAAACTAACAAGAAAACAAATTAAACTCCATACTCTCTTTTTAGCATCCTGCTGCAAGCCCACACAGCAACCTGAAATCTGAGTCACTCAAAATAGCAGAGGTATTCTCCTTAGATTACTTTCAATGCAGCTTTTTAGTACCTTACCTAAACATCCATCACAAAACTTTTCCTTTCCACTTACCCCCCTTCCAGTGTTTGCCTTTGGTCCTGCTAAGCTTGCTGAGGGTTGGTCCAGAGAAGAGCAACATCAAAATGAGAAGAAGTTCAAGCATAGTGATTTTCCCCCGTTTCAATGATAACAACATTTCCACAAGTAATTTTTTAAAAAATATAAAAAAAAAGAAAAAAAAATAAAAAATCTCACATCTTCCCCCCCACTTTGTGTTTACTTAGGGAAGAGTGATTAATCATTGAAAAATTAGAGCAAGGAGTAGCTTTGCTCCTCTCAGACGTTGAAGTAATATTTCAATGATGTAGCCCTGAGGAAAGCCACATTTCTCACTGATCCGATTTCTCCCACACAACATGCAGCCAGCACCGCTGCTACTACAGCAGCTATAAAATAATTTCTGCTCCTCACTTTGGTTTCTGTGGGAATATATTCCTCAGCTTGCAGCGTGAGCTTGATTGAAAATGATAAATACAGTAATGCTTGTGTCCAGCAGAAAAGAGAGAAGATGTCAGGATTGTGAAAAAAGATGAGAAGCAGTTGTACTGACAGCTTTAAGCCTGACTGTCTGATCCTAATAGCTGTGCAACCAACCAAATTGCTCTTTTAAGAGTAATAAGGCTTCAGTGAAAGCTGGTGTCACTGCCACTTGGGTAGGTAGTGCAGGGCTTGAAAATCACCAAGGAACCTGCTGGAGATAACGACTGCCACGGTCCCAGCTCCGAACGCAGAGGGCTGAGCAGAATACAGTATGCACAGGGAGCATTTAATCTCTATTGTGTGCAGGAGATTTCCTGCTTTGCACTGTGCCACTGCTCAGGACTTTGCACTGCATTTTCTTAAGGCTTCACTTTGTATTTTAAACTAAAATACAAGCTTCAACACACTAATTACTTGCAGGATTTCTGAATTATTGCATGGGAAGAACCCTGCGTGCTTTTTTTTTTTTTTTTCCTTTTTAAGTAGCAAACAGGAAGAACAAATCTTTAGCAGTAGCAGCAATCTTTTTGCTGCAAAGAGCAGCTATGCACTTTTATATTTTCACACTGCCTATCCTTAGGATCTCCAAAATCCAAGGGGCAGGACTACAAGGTGGAGAGGGAAGGAAAGAGAAAGGGAACATTCAGCAGTGCACATATTCTCAAAATAATAAATTGCAGTCAATTTTTCCTTTAATAGGTGTTACTGCCACAGAAATAACAGAGCTACTACCTACATCCCCAAATGTCTGTATTTAAGATACAAACTGACTCTGCTGATACTGGATCAGCAAAAAAAAAGACTTTCTGTGCAAAATTTTGGGTTCTCATGAAGGGTACTCTGAGAAAAATTCCTGATATTCAGATTGCTCAAACAGTCTTGAGATGCCCAGTGCTTGCTTAAGTGTGCCCAAAAGCTTGAATTCATCTACAGTCTGGCATTTTGTTGTTTCCATATAAGTATGCAGTACTCAAAGCAATGAGCCAAAAACCTTGTGCTGTAGATTTATATAAATAAATAAAAAAAATCAATGTCTTTAGAATGACAAAGCAATGTTGGTCACAAATTCCCTGAAGTTATCACATTTTCAGCCACAGACATGATGCCCTTTTCAGTGCAACATTAAAAAGAGGGTATTAATAAATCTAAAGCCTTGCTTGTTCATCTGAATAAAGAATGATGTTTTGACTGGCGGAGAAAACCATGAACATCTGATATATGTTCAGAGATTTTTTTTTAAACAAACAGAATGTCATATCACAAACAAGAAAATATTGGGATTTCACCAGGACTATTATCAATGATGAAGGATCTTTTATTTTTAAGTTCTACAATATATTTTTGGGCTTGTTAGAGGATGTAACATTTGCATTTAGACAGGAAACAAACACATGCTGATGTACAGTTCTTTATCCCTCTGTGCATTAATTTTTAAAAGTTATAAGACAGTCTACCAGATGCTGAGTCTGATACATCAAGGATGATGTTTATGGCTCTTAGTTGCCAAAAAATTAGGTCAGTATCTGTCACATAGAGTCACTAAGCTGTGGCTTCTGTTAAATTTCTCCATCAAGCCATTCTTAATCACCCGTCTCATTGCTAATAATTAAAACACTATTTCTTCTATTTCTCTCCCAAATGTTACTGAAATGAGGCAGGGCAGACGCTCATGTTTCTTTTGATTGCTAGCACCATGTGATGTGTTAAAGAAGCAGAAAATCTTAGGAGTTCCCAGAGGTTTCACATTTTTGCCTTGATACATTAAGAAAACCTTAAACTAAACAACCCCCAGCCTCATCCTCCTCAGGTACCATAAAGTAAATTCACTAACTTAAAGTTTTGTATCAGAAAGTGAACACTTTCAGTGTCTAAAATGTGTGACAATATCAGAACTTTTGAGAGATCATTGTCTTGGCCCTCTCTGCAGCCTCACATCACTTTTAGCTCCCACATCCTTTCTTAATCTTTATCTTGCTTTCAAATCTTACAATGCCCTGAAAGTTTATCACACTATCCTGCTTCTACCCCTACCCATGAGTAAGTCAGCTGCTATGGGGAAAACTGTTCCCAATGATGAACAAGCATCCTTAAAAATATCCCCTTGTTCCCTAAACTGCAAAAGAATTCAACCCAGCCTGGGATGCCTTGTATTCTCAGCATTAATGAAACCAGTGGCTTTTGGAAGGTATGATGAGTTTCTGTCAGCTTTCTGCCAGCTCTGACATGAGCCTCCAGCAGCTCAGCAGATTCAGGTACTGCCTGAGTAGCAGCTCAGGTGATACAGCAGGAGAAAGGCAGGACCACCCAGGAGCAAGAGGAAAACCACCACAGCTGCTGGTCATGGCTGTGCTTGGTTCAATCCAATGCCTGAAGTGCCCAGATGATGGTTTCCTGCCTTATTTTACAAAAGGTAAGTGTTTGAATTCACTTAGGATTATACTAGGAGCGAGCAGGCAGACTTTCAAGGAAACACAGAAAAAGTGTTGTCTCTTCTTATGAAACTTAGTGGGGTTTTTAATGCCCTCATTTCCAGGTTCACAAGAATTTCAATTTTCCAGAGTTAAAATGGCTCCAGAGGAAAGATATGGTTTTAAGAAAGATTATACAAACTTTGTAGGATGAAACGTCAGAAAGACAAATAAAAGAAACCCAACATTTATTTTTCTTTCAAGTATCATGATTTTTAAGTCAACATCCTGTTTTAGAGATGTAAAAGGACTGATTTATAAATCTTTTTCATGCTTTGAATGTGCAGTAGTGGAAATAGAAAGAAAATTAACCAGTTTAAAGTCCACCTTTATGTCTGTTACTATTACAGCCAAAACTCCTCTGAGAGCTACAAGAGGCAAAACAATCCCATGTCAGATAAATGCCCCGATGATTGTCTAGTTCCTTTTTTGATTAATTTATGCTTTTCTCCACACCCATAGGTCCTAGCAGTGACTTCAACATGTTTGATTACTTCCTGTTATGTCTTTGAAAAGTATATTTGATAAATTTATTGAGATAATTTAGGGCTTTCCTCATTTAAAAAAAATCCTCTTTGCCTTTCCTTTTGTTATGGTTTTCCAAATACCCTTCATACAACTTACTCCAGTAAAAAAAAGTGATTTCTCAGACCAAAGATTCCCACACTCACAAGTGTCCTTGCTGCCTTCACCTTAAGTATATCCAGTTCTAATTTAGTGTTTATGAGACGAAGTCAAGAGAAAAGCCTGCAGCATTCAAGATGAATTAGCAGTTGAATAATATCTCCCTCATTCTGCTCATGAAGCCAAAGAGCAGCAGCTACAATTAAGGCTGAAGTTATGCTTACAAATGCCTACAACATTAATGAATACAGAGGTTCTTTGTAATTAACAGAATTGTAGGATGTTTACTCAGAGGCAGTACACACCAGCAACCTAAATAACAAACCACTAGGGAGACACTCAGGAAAAAATATGTCCAAGTTAGTTTAATCTGTAGTTGGTAGAACCAGCTATCTGGTCACTCTTCCTTTCCATATTTTCCTTCTTTTTACTGATCTGTCTCAGGCACAAAAGGCTGCTCTTGGTTAAAACCCTCAGGCTTGAATAAATAGCAACAACAATTTCACAGAAGCTTGAATGTCAGAACCCTGAGCAGCATGGTCTTGTCAGGGTTATATTTTGGAGAGCTCTGCTGCTTTCAGACTGTAGGAGGCCTCAGCTTCTTGCTTACTGACATGTTTTTGTGCCCTTTTATTTGCCATCCAGATTCCATTTCACTACGGGGAAGGTTATGGACTTCCACAAGATCCTTCAGTAACTGCAAGAAATAACGCTCCAATCCAAGCCAGCATTCAGGCGTTTTTCATTGTATATCCTGGCACTTTATAATTATAGAATTGTCTTAACACTTGGAGAAGCTCAGAAAGATTAGCAGTCTTCATTCTTCCAATTTCAGAACCCTGGACTATCAAAATAAGAAAATTCAGAGCTTTCAGAAATAGACATAACTGTCTGTTTAGATGGTCATGACTAAGATGAGAGGGAATGGAGACAGAAGATGAAACATCCATCTCCTCTCCCTAAGAAGTTACCAATATTTTTTTTTCCTACCTATCTCCTCCTCCATCATCCCAAAGATCCCAAAGAGCCAGCATCAGGCAGCATGAAAATGCCCATGACTAAATGAACTTTGCAAAAGGAATATAATCAACACCAAACACTACAAGATGGAAAATCACATCCTTCATTGAAGGCATGAAGAATATTTTTCTGCTGCCTCCCTCACCATATAAAGAGGTCCAAGTTGCTGTGGGCCATAATTAATTCAGTTCTTTTCAGGCATGAAAATTGTTTTGATTTTAAATACTTTCAGCTTAGGGTATTCTAAATATCTGTGGAAACCTCCTAGGGATTTCTGTTAGCCATGGACACCAATGGATGCAACATTTTAGGATACTTGTAACATAATACCATGCCAAATAAATACAGAGCCTTCTTAAATCAAAAACATATTTGAAAATCCTTCCCATTCACGTGACTTCCAGGGATTAAGACACCAGTGCTTGCCCAGAGCACAGCCTGCACTTCCATTGCAGGTGTTGTGAAAAACCATTTCCATTCCCCCTTCACAAATATAACCAAATAAGATGTTATGACTCACTGAATGCCAATCCCCAAACACTATGTTCATTTTGGGTTTTGCTGGTAATAAAGACCCACAAAAGGGTGTTTTTCTTCTTCTTAACTAACTAGTAGCTTTGTTTCTGGCATAAGGCAACGTGAAGGTTCAATGTATAGCAAGACACTATAATAACTCTTTTTGTGCAGTAAAAGAAACACATCAATAAAACAAGGAAAATAAGTCCAAGATTCACGTTTCTATACTGAGGGTTATTTCTTGTTTATGCTTACAGGTCTAAGGCCTTTGTGATACACTGCAAATTATATTATGTAGAATGAAGAAGTGCACAAAATTTATTTCATAATATTCTGCACTCATCAATCAGGATTTATAGGTGGCTTACATTTAAATATACTAGGAGTTACAGTAATTCACTTTGAACTTACCACTTATTTCAGTCTTAATCACACAGAGTTTCAGTTCAAAAAGCATAAAATTGCTTGATGGAGTTTGTAGGCAAGCAAAAACTTAAATACTTAGTAAACAATGGGAAAAAGCCAAATTTTGGCTCTATCAATATTTTAAATAAAATTATTAACTTGGAAAATCTTATCCACTATATCCAACACAAAGTTTCTAAATTCTTTCAAGGCTGAGGAGATGCTATACTGTTACTTTGAAATGTAATTCCTAAACATGAGCTATGAAAAACAGCTGCCTATGTTTAAAAAACTTTACATCCAATTTAACTGCAATATACTAATATATATAATTATATTTAACAATACATAAGAAATATTATTTATTTTAAAATAACACAAATTGTTAAACAATGTGCACATGCTGTTTCCCAAGGAGCTGCTTTGGTAAGAAAAATACCATATGAAGTCATAAGTCACAACAGGAGGTAACGCCACTAATGAGGCACTTTACTCTGTTTTGTGCTACAGACTGAAAATATATTTCTGGTTTTGACAAAGGGGAAATGGGAAAAGCGAACAATTCTGGTCTAATTCACCTCTTTTGTAGTATTGAAAAAAGCCTACTATATGTTACCTCACTGTATTCTAGTTTGCTCTATTTCCTACCAAGAAACAGAGCATTTATCCAAAACATAACTATGAAATTATTGGCACATGATATCTGTCCAACAGGAGGGGAGAGAAGAGATTAACTGAGGGCAAAGCAGCTTTCAGCTAGAAAAGATGCCAAGATTTATTTTCACAAACTGTAAATAAAGCAATAGCTATACTTTGAAAATATTCAATAAAATACTTTCAACTACCACACCAATTTTTTTAATTTTTTTTTTTTTTTTCTTGGCAGGCCTATTTCTAACAACCACGATTAAGAGAGAGCAAAGCTAAAAAAGCTGGAAGTACCAGTTCATACATACAGGAATCATAACCCACCTTTCACGACACTTAAAGGCTCTGATATGTCAATAAACAAATTCAGGTTATCATTCACAGGAAAATATATGTCCAGCTCACATTTCATTTATCGAATAGGTCTTTATATCTGAGAGCTTCCAATATTTGGTGTGTTTTCCAGTTTATTGACTTCTTTGGGAGCACTGTAGACATATTCTCTTTAAAATTTCACTATGAAATTTAAAGCTCTGAAGCCACAAAGTACTAATCTGGTCCTCTCCTCCTGCTTCCAATGAATTTTTGAAGTGCTTTGGCTCAGTAGCCCCATTAGGAAGAATCGACTAACACCAGTCAATCAAACGTCTCCGGATGTAATCGACAGAAATCAAACACAGAGAAGACAAGCTAAGTAATAGAATATTGGTATCTTCATATAATAAAGACATGGGAAGAAGACAAGCTCTGTTGGAAAACGGAATTATGTAGGAACTGAAATTTCAGATCAGAAAGAAAGGAGAACCAAGATGCAACAGAGATCATTCAGGAAATACTGCCAGTGACAAGAGATACATCTGCTTTCTCTGAACATATATTGATCCAGTTGGTTTTACACTCAGGATGCCTCCAGTGCTGCTGAAGGTGTCACATTTCAGGTGACTTGAACCAATGAAACTCTGACTAATTGCAGTTATTAAAGATATTAGCTTGCTTTTCCTTTTATGGTGTATTGAAGTTTCCCTGAGGACATGTTCAAGACAAAAGGTGTAGCAGTGACTCCCCAGCTCTACCTATGGCTTCCACAGTGCTCAAGGAAAGAAATTCATTAGTTAGCTGGGATTCCATGTAAAAATCAAAAATACCAACCATTACCAGACAGGGGTGCAATGTGTCAGTGTGAAAGCAATGCCAATACACCACACTGCTCATAAAACCTGCAGTTTTAACACTGGAATTATTTTTCTGTGGAGCCCCAGACTTGCAATCTGTTTACAAAAAAAGGAAGATGGTCTGGCAGTTTTGGCTGGGTTGTTTGCTCACCACATTCAAGTTAAGAATAAATGTGTACATGGCAAATGATAGCCACTGTGACACACCTGCTTCCACGGCAGAATCCTAGAATATCCTGATTTGGAAGGGACTCACATGGATCATCCAAGTCCAACTCATAGTCCTGCACAGGACAATCCCCAGAATCACAGTGCAAATGTCTGCCACTTTTGAGAGGTTTAAAAACGGACAGCATTTTTTCCTAGTGGTTATTAAAATATAGCTATTATTTGCTAAATTTTCTGGATATAAAGGAAAGCAAGAGATTTTCTCTAACTCTAAGGATCTGTGTTTTTGAGAGACGGCAAATATTGTATAATCAGCATTTGTCTGAAACACTGAGATAAACACTATACAGATACCTGCTAAGCAGGTATCAGCTGTTGCATTTAAAATAATTGCACAATTGCAATTTATGTATTCAAACTGTTTCTGTTTACAGCAGTGCAAAACCAATTGCTGATTCAGGCTATGTTCAAGTTCTACATTCGTTCTCTTTTCCCATTTTTATTGCAGGTGCAGAGATTGAGGAACATATCTCTATCTATTGTGCCAAATAAGACCAAACCCTCTATTTTACAGTGTTCTGGTGATAAAAGATATTTGCACTTCAGTAATTATAGGCTACATCTGCCCAGCTGTGTTACAGTAGGAGACAAACCCAAACTGCCTGACAGTCCAGAATACCTGCCTGTGTTGAGTCCAGCCTTGGTTTTTTTGGGAGACAGCCTATCAGACAAGGAGCTTGTGCATCAGACAGCAGGACAAGGTCAAATGCTCACAGATGAAACACAGACACAGCTACTGCAAGACACCTCACCTGCCACAACCACCACAGACAATCCTGAATTCATTTTTTTTACTTCTATTAAAGCTACAGAGAAACAAACTGGACTGCTTTGGAATGTAGCTCGTCCATCAGGTACTGCTTGATAATTACATTTCAATGCCAGGGCTGACCCCACTGGCCTATAACCAAGGCCAGAGGGTCCTCACATTGGAGTTAGGTATAAATGAGGGCATCATCTGGCATGCAGAAATCTTTATTAACAGTGGTGATTCACATGGCAAAAAACCTTAGCAAGGCTATAATCCTAGCCTCAGTCTGTTCAGTCTGATGTTAGCAAATACAGCTTATTATTAATGAATTGAGAAAAATTCATATGTAAGTCCTCTTCTGAGATAAGCTTATCCCCAACCCCACCCTGCCAAACCATTGTCAGAGTATCCCATGTTGGTTTGAGGTCACACTCCAAGCATGGTTTTGTAATAAAAGCATAATCTCTTCCTATGATGGCTTTTGTCATTATAGTTAACTGCCTTCCACTCTCATTCAGCACATAAGAATGAATTTCCCTTCAAAAAATTAGCATTACTAAACAACTACACAAACCTTTAACTTGAAAGTGGCTTTCAGACAAGTTGTACGAAACCAGTGCCTGGTTAGGGGGAAAAAAAAAATCAAACAAAGAGGCAAAGAACTTTTGTTGCTATTAGAGGGTCGAAATATGTGGAGTAAAATTAGAGTTGGGTTATTCCTCTCTACCTGCATGTCCTGTGCTGCAGGCTCAGTAGAGGTGGCGTTATAAGCATGACTGAATAAAACAATTTATAATAAGGGTTTTGCCTACAGCATGGTAGGGATGTGTTATAGCAGCACAGTGGGAAGAAATGTGATCTTTCATTGGTTTCACTTGGGTGACCAGAGGCCAGATGACAGCAGATAATCAGCATGGGCTGTAATTTATCATGGCACTGTAAGGCAGAGCAGCTTCCAAGACAAGCCAGCACAGCAGCAGACCACCACCCAAGGAGGCAGAACAAGTTCTCCTCCAAGACCCAGGTGTTCAAACAAGTGTGCATGCATTTGCACACACAGACAACAGTGTGTATCAAATCTCTGCTCTCCACACCTTGCTCAGGGTCGAGTGAAACAACTGGGAATTTGCATATATATACATATTTCATCAAGGCACCTAAATTGAATGAATAAGGCAGTGCACTTCAGTAGCTTTTCCTGGTACACCGATTTTAACAAGGTCATTGCCTATATGTTTAACAGCTAATACTTCTGCTCTTTCCCTCAGCATGGAAAATTCTGTCCAGTGCAGAGCCAGCTCCTCTGGCTTCAAATAGCTCACTACAGGTACACCTAACATAAGAAAACTACGTTCAGGTGAGGGATGCAGGGTCTTAACAGGAACAGCATAAATAGCTAAAAGCATCATTCTTGATGCTGAATCCTGACATCTGTATGAGCAGTGGGATGCAAAGGGTTCTCTAACTCTGCACTGGACACTGCAAAACTGTGCACTTCTCCCTTTTAAAGTGCATTGTGAATAGTGGTAAAAAGTCACAAATGCTGAGTTGTGGTTCTTCCAGAGTTTCTGATCAGTCAAAATCATCAGGTCCTACCTGCATGAGTGTTTAATGGGGACAGTCATACAGGCAAAGGATCTGGTCTTAGATTTAGGCTGAGGCAAGCCCTGCTCTTCCTCTGAGAGGCTGGGCAATTTTCACCTATTTATTCTCTTTCATCAACTTCTCCTTCCCCCTTTTACTAAGAGTCCCAAATCATTGTCCTGGCTGACAGCCTTGAAAACCACATGAATTCTGTGAAAGCAAGTGGCATACACTCACTAACTTCCATGGAATTTAGATCAATTTTACAACCTTCAGCTTAAAACTCACAGTGTCATTTTCACTGCTAATTATACAATTCAAAGCCCATCCTTCTGAGCTCATACTGAAGAGGTTTTTCTTGTCCAAGTAGAGTCAGCCCTATCAGATACAGCCCCCATAAAACTTCCCTTTATCCCTGAAATCAATCGTCACACGTTTATTCCCAGCTTTGCCCACATCTACCTTTAGCAATTTGAGTCTCATTCCCTCTGTGAAACAGGCAATAAATCACATCCACTGTATTGGGTGAAAAATAAATCATAAACTTCGAAGAAACAAACAGAAGTTTGTAGCAGACTTTGAAGACATATTGCTTGTGATTAGCAAAGCAAAGGGAAATCAGGTGTTGGGAAGGAACTGGGGTCTTTGGAAGCCATAAAAGGGCTCCTTAAATAGGTTCCTCTAAAGTTCTTGTTCTTAAATGCATGTACAGATGTGTCCTGAGGAAGCAAAATCTGTCCTTACCTATCTTCAGCTTTTAAATATAGCCTCAACTTTTATTTTATCTGACATTCCTGCTCCTTCTCTACAAATCAAAATTAAAATTATTTCTTACTCCTTAATATACATACACACCATGTAAATAGTTTTCAAGTGATTTTAGCTGCCTGTGAGTTCTTTGACTTTTAAAGCTCCAAGGAAACTCCAATATGTGTAATTAATCCCCAAATGGAATATATCTGTAGAGCAGTAATTTCTCTCAAGCTTAAGTATAACTGGGCCATGCATGCCCTGCATCAAAACCCCAAAGATGAGACTCCATTTTCTTGCTTCATTGGAACGCAAGACCATGAGAAATCCATATCTAAATATGCACAGAACAATTAATTTTCCATTGTTCTGACATGTTTTAAAACAAAATTCATAAATAAAAAGGGTAGTGAGACTGTTGGCTTTTCATGTCATTGCTGTGTTGTTACAGAGCATTTTTAAAGTTTGAGGAGGGACATCATATCCTTAAGCTTCGTGAAGTGCACAGACTGTTGCCATAGATTTCTTCTAATTATGTTATCTTCTCATCCGTCCCTCCTACATCTTAAGAGATTTCAACATAAAAATAAGTAATTCTGAAATTAATCTATTTCTATAAAATATAAAAAGACATATTTCAAAGGATCCCATATTTTACCAAAATTGGTAATTCAAGAAGATGGTTTAAAGTCAGGAATTAAATAGCAGAACATTTTCCAAAAAACAGCTTCTTTCTAAGCCTCACCTTTGTTTCAAAAAAATATAAACATTAGAAGAAAACACATTGTCTGTGTCTAAAAACTATTTTTACAATAAGTAGGTTTGAGTTTAAGCATGGTCTTCCAAAAAAAATTTGCAACTGTTATTCTGATGTAGCCACTCTTTTAGATTGCATTTGTAAGGCTAAAGATAGAAGTGACAATTATTCTAAGATTATTAAAAAATTAAAAATCCAGTGGAGTACTAGGTTTAAAAATTCTATTTGCATTTTATCTGTCACTGAATTTGCCCTAATTGTCCACTATTGTGATAATGTCTGAGTTGAATACTGTATGTCTATATGTATGTTAGCACCCAGTAATTAGCTCAGCAATAATTATATACTATTTCTGACCTCTTTGTGCAGCTGGCAGAGGGTGGGGCTTTTTAAATACATCTTCTACAACTTTAAGTAATATTAAAAAGCACAAAAATAGAGTTTAAGAATGATAGGAAACAATTACTAGATTTGCCATAATTCTTTATATACTTTGAGAATTTGCATTTCCAATGTGATTACATGCAGTAAGTCTGAATTCTAGCAGATATTCCTCAATAGCCTCTGCTCCTTATATAGCTCATTGACTAATTCTTTGATTTCATAATTGATCCTATGCTATCCATGAGGGACATTTATTTTTATCTTTTTAAAGCAACTATTTATTAAATGCATTTATATAAAATAGACAGAGCACTTAATTTTTTTTTTTTTTTAATATTACAGAGTCTTTCTTCACTAAAATACCTTTCTTCACCATAATGACATCAAATGACACCCAGTGCCATGTACCTCAAACAGTTGGCACAGGACTAAGAAAATACAGGCAACATTTCTCAGTATTGCATTGGTTCAGTTGCCTACTAATTACTCTGATATTTTATCCATTTCTCAAATGAGAGATGCTACATGATTAGAGATATTTATAAATTAAGAGATGTAATTTCCCCCAAAGGTATACATATGCAAGATTCGTCAAAGTTAAATGTCAAAAAGAATTAAAGATAAGAACCTTATTCTAGCAAAATTATAAAAAGCCCTATTTTTGCATTTTTCTCTATGCAAGCCATGTGTGGTTCATTAACATTATGTTAGCAAGGTTGTAGGTCAGTTTAGAAATCCAATTGCAAATCAAGGGAAACTGCTTTCAAATGGCATCTGATTTGACCTTCAAACCCTAATAATCTACAGCAAATCAGATCAGTAAATTACAAGTCAAAATTTAGGTTATGATTAATAGAGTTCAGAAGATGAACTGCAACAGGTTACTGGACTTCATCTGGTCCATAGACTGCTCATGAGTAAATCCCAACCACACAGACTTTCTTGATGCAGTGCTTTGAGCATCCTGTTAAACTCCCTCATTGATGGGCCCTCACTGAATCTGAAGTCCAGAATCTAATTCAGGTGTTGGTCTTACTCTGAGGACACAAAAGTGTTCCCTTGTCCCGTTGTCAGAGCCATGGTTTGGCAAGTTCCTCACAAACCCATGGGTGGGACCTGTGAAGTTCCTACTTGAGCTGTCAGACCACTGTGGATGATCTCACACAGTAGAGGAGATTTCAGTCTCTGTTCAAGTGCTCCTCATGATGCAAAAAAACCCCTTAAAACTCCTGTGAGGAAGAGCATTTCTCTGTTCAAATATGAGGCAACAGATAGGCAATCCTAGGTAAATCCCTAGGCTTCTTCTTCCTGAAGTAAGCACAAGTAAAATAAGCAGAAACCTTGGATCAATATCCCTATCCAGCAGAATTTATAGTTACAATATGGCATTCTGCTAATCTGTCAGCACTAGCAATAATTCTTTACAGAGATTATTATTGTATATCAGAGTATGGACAGCACTGTAAAATGACATGGCTCAATTTTCAAAATAATGGGGAGAGGAAAAACCCCACCAAACACAACAAACCCACACAAATCATATTGTAGAGCAGACCACGTACCAGTCTGAGGTAATAATGAACAAACTCTTATGCTGTACCCATATGACTTCCAGATGCAAAGTCTGCTTAACCTATATGTAAATAAAATAACACTACTGTGTGGCCGCTTCAGAAAGCAGAGAATTATGTAAGCTGAATAAAAATGCAAACTGTAAGCAGATGTTTTCTGTAAGTTTGCAGTAAAGTAATGGTAGAAATACTTTAATAAGCACAAAAACCTTGTCAGATTTTGGCTCTTAACTCCTATCACTGTCAGAGCAGATGCCACTTTCCTCCATATGTTAATCTATCTACATATTTATATAGCTTTTATCATCGAAGTACCTGCACAACTTTAGTCCCTTAAAGTTTCATTCCCACAACATATGCAAGAAGAATGGGCAGTTTACAAACAAGCAGCTGAGATGCAAACTGAGCTAAAGACTTGGGCAATTTGTAGCTGAACCCATGATTTAGGGGAGGGCTTTTAGAAACCAATCCCCAGCATTGGCTACAAAGCATTTTACCCACAGCTATAGATGGCTTTCATTTAAGGACACAGATTAACAAATGCATGATAAAGGCAAATCAGACTGTCAGCTCAATAATGAACAAATCAGGAGTTAGTTTATATTCACTGTTGGAGGTGACCTGTTTCAGGATACGTGCTTTAGTTCCGCCCAGAGCCTGAGATAAAATGATGTTGCCTCCTTATCCTGCACAGCCGAGTGCCCTAATTTCAGGAATACTTACAGCAGACCGCAGTGCTCCAACAATGCAAAACCTTTTAAAATGGTTAATCTAAGTCTTTGGTATCTTCACACTACAGTACGTATTATCAGCATTTTTCAAGTATGCAAATTGCTGCAGCAATCCTAAAGGCTTATAAGAACCCATGTACTGATTATTCCAATGAATAGATTTTAAGGCAAGAAGGGACTTTTAGAATCATCCCTCACAGCATTTGTGTTTAATTGTGAGTAGATGCTCTTGTTTGAAATGCCAGCCATATGAGAAAGAATGTAACTGGTGCAGGTTCAACTGTTTCCAAGAAGATGGCATAAAAATACTGATTTTAGTGGTAATTAAGAAATTTTTCCATTTTAGGGTTTGCTTTAGTATAAATTCAAAAATTTAAGATATTAATACAGAAGGAGACAGGTTTACCATTAAAAAAAAAAACAAACAAAACAAAAACAAAAAAATTTTTTCTGTGAGGCACAGGCTGTCCAGAGAAACTGTGGATGCCCCACCCCTGGCAATGTGCAAGGCCAGGTTGGATGGGGCTCTGTAGAAAGACATATTGTACATGCTACACTTATATTTCATCCACAGTCTTAATTTTGGCAACCAGATGCTCATGTATACAATTTCATTTTATTGTCTTAAATTGGATATGATGGCACTGTACAGTCAGAAGGAAATTGTGAGCATGGCAGAGTAATCCCATCATGAATCATCCGTGACATAGATTACTATGCACCTGTGGGTTTCCCTATGTCTCCTCCCCCTAACAAATCTGTGGTTTCCATCACCTTTTCCAAAATAGGCAGGTAGAAGAGAACATGACTGCTAATGTTCCCCTAGAAAACCAAAGAGGGAAATCATAACTCAGTGCTTGGACTCTTTCATCTCCCTTTTAAATAATACTCCACACCTAAAATACCACAAGATGTATTTTGGAACAGACACGTATGTATGATCTATCAGGTAAAGCATTGTTATGTGCCAACTGTGCTAACCAATCAAGAGGGGCGTTTTTTGCATTTACAGGAATTTTAAAATGGTGTTATATTCCAATTAGAACAAATACTACACTGTGCATTTATTATAGAATCATATATGTATAGAAAAAGACATTTCCATATAAAGATTTAGAGTTTTAAATAATAG
The DNA here is from genome assembly GCA_013399915.1 of Illadopsis cleaveri. Lineage (NCBI taxonomy): Eukaryota > Metazoa > Chordata > Aves > Passeriformes > Timaliidae > Illadopsis > Illadopsis cleaveri. The sequence continues at coordinate 253,733 of VXBB01024419.1, forward strand.
TCCACACCTAAAATACCACAAGATGTATTTTGGAACAGACACGTATGTATGATCTATCAGGTAAAGCATTGTTATGTGCCAACTGTGCTAACCAATCAAGAGGGGCGTTTTTTGCATTTACAGGAATTTTAAAATGGTGTTATATTCCAATTAGAACAAATACTACACTGTGCATTTATTATAGAATCATATATATATAAAAAGACATTTACATATAAAGATTTTTGGAGAGGGTATCAGAGAACTTTTGTGATATTAAAAATTCCCATGTATCAAAGATTAAATTCACTTTTTTTATAAATAGTGTAATCATTATATATATAATTTTTATAAACAGTGTAGTTATATGTATCTTTGCCTAGACCTTTTACCTTTATTTTATTTTCTTTCCTTTTCTGAGAGGAGACAAATTAAATTTTTGTAGAATAAAAGCATTTGAAACACTCTAAAATGCAACATAATGCACTTAGGTATAGTGTCACACTGGATATTTGACTTCACTATGGGTCTGAAAACTAATATTCCTCAAAAGCCCACAAGAACAGCAGACCTTGATGCTAAACTTGTGTATCAAAAGGTAAGAGAAGGAAGTGGGTTTGTGACCTCCAGGGTTCAGGGGGATGCTGTGACACCATGAAGGGAACAGCTATCCTGCTCCAACCCTTCCTGCCTTCCACCCCAGCAGCACTGGGGGCAACGAGCTGTAGCAGGCTTGGCTCTGCTCTTGCTTGACCCCACCAGGGCTGTGCTCAGGGGCAGCAGCAGAGAACAACCCAATGTGACAGCACAGGGGCCACCAGAGGAGGTGCTGAGGGCGAGGTCTGGCTGCTGATCCAGCCACTCGCTCATGGCAAGGATCCCAGGCAAAAATACAAGCAGGGAATTTCAGCCAGTCAAAGCAAAGAGAAGGTTTTCATCAAGTGAGGCCTGGAAATCCTTAATTCCTCTGGAGTTAGAGATCCCTAGCTGGTATCACCACACCATCTGTCCCAGGAGGTCCCCACTCACAATCAAATCTGAAAATACCAGTAGCAATAAACGTAGCTAATAATCTACACACCCAAGATCTAATGGCAGTGCATTTATTAAGCACTGATAACCAGTATTAAACTAAAAATATGTAATAAAAGAAAGCTAAAATATCCCACAAGTGTACCAGGTATCTTGCTTCTGCAGTTATCAAAAATTTGCTGAGGTACAGCATAATTTATTTTAAATGGGATTAATTTATTTTTTAATATATTTTCTTTTCTACTCCCATACATAGTATTACTTTATGGTGCACATTTTCCTATCACGGAGAAAGTGAAGCCCTTAGACTGTTGGCAATGCATCTTAAATGACAGCAGGAATCATTATTATTATTTATACTTACAGCAGTAATCACAGTTTAGTAACCCAGACTGGTGCTGTATTGCACAAAGACTGAACAAAACCAGAAATAGCAAGACTCCACCCCAAACCCCTGGCAGATTTCAACATTTGCATGAGAGGTCTAAATTAGGACCCTGGTAGCCCAAATCTCCTTCTGTAATCAATGCTGAGAGGAGGACCCTGCTGGGACACTACTCAGATCTCCAGCAGCCTGAACTTCTCAGTGTCTTTGTGATCATGGGGCTGCAGCTCCTGTACTATTTTTTAGCTAAACAGTGTATTTTTCATCTTCTCTATGCTCATACCAATTCCTTCTGTCCCCAAACTCCCACTAGCCTTACAGTGAGGATTTTTGACTAAAAAACTTCTTGTTCAGCATTGCCTTTTCCATGCAAGATTAACACTAGTCTATCTTGTCCATCCATAGAAGTTAGCAGTTATTTTCTCCCATTAATTCTTCCTCTACCCTGCTGATCATAGAATGGCCTAGGTTTGAAGGGACCTTCAAGATCATCTTGTTGGAACCCCCTGCCATGGGCTGGGACATCTTCCACTAGACCTGGTTGCTCAGCGCCCCATCCAGCCTGGCCTTAAACACTTCCAGGGATGGGACATCCACAATTTCTCTGGACAATCGGTGCCAGGGCCTCACTACCCTCACCGGGAAGAATTTCTTCCTGATATCCAACCTAAACTTACTCTCAGTTTAAAGCCATTCCCACTTGTCCTGTCACTCCAGGCCCTTGTAAATAGTCTCTCTCCATCTTTTCTGTGGACCCCCTTCAGATACTGGAAGGCCACAATTAGGTCACCCCAAAGCCTGCTCTTTTCCATCCTGAACAATCCCAGTGCTCTCAGCCTTTCCTCACAGCAGAGCTGCTCCATCCCTTTGATCACCTTGGTGGCCTCTCTGGACTGGCTCCAAAAGATCCATGTCCTTCCTGTGCCGGGGACTCCAAAGCTGGACACAACACTCCAGGTGGGATCTCACCAGATGGGAGCAGAGGCGTAGAATCTGCTGACATTTTTACTCACTAAGGGCTGTAACTGCATTTTTCACTGTTACTATTTTCCCCAAACTAATTTCCCCCAGGCAGAAAGACAGCCCCCTCCAGCAACATCCCCTCTGTGCCCCTCTCCAGACCCCTGGATGGGACAGAACACTGGGAAGCCCTACAGAAGCACAGGCATTGTTCAGAGGACTGAACACACAATGTGAGCATGTGGCTCCTAATGCTAATTAATTACACTGTGGGTTAAGGGGGACACTGAAATAATAATGCTAAATGAGATTGGAAAGAGACTTCCTGTGCGTTTAATTAGGGTAGTATCTCTCTGATTTCAAAGAGCACAACATAACTCCAGAGGATCCTTCCTGCCCTCACAAAGGTCAAATGCCATAATTTAATCTGCCATAATAAAATAATTAATACCAACATCCATGGCAAACTTCTCACCAATGGGCTAGACACAAATTCAGCTTTATGAATAGTAGCAAAAAAAAAAATCAGTTCACACAGCTGAATCCTTCTTTTGCAAAAATATTATTTGTGTACACTGATTCTACCCAGACATTCACTAGTTTTGCTTCCAGGTGGTTTGAATTATCAACTGCTTTTTTTTTTTTTTTTTTTTTTTTTTTTTTTTTTTTTTTTTTTTTT
>VXBB01024419.1:259321-273811 GCA_013399915.1 Illadopsis cleaveri
TCATCAGAACTGCGTGTTGTAAGAGGACAGCAGAAAACCAAGAAGGACTTAGATCTTTCCTGCTTTCACAGCCCACCACCCCACCTTCCTGCCAATTTCAGGAAGTGGAAGCACCATCAACATTTTCATTTTTGACTAGCCAGTAACTGAGCCCCACCTTCAGCCTGTCGTCGTGTGACATCCCCAGGGAGAGCTGGGACTTGGTTTGCCAAGGCACAGGAGAAGAGTCTTGTCCCAAGGCCCAGAGCTGGATGGGGAGGCTCAGCTGCCTCCCCTGGCAGAGAGATGTCCTTCCCCAGGCAGCTCAGACCCCTTGCCAGCGGCTCTTGGGCAACTGAGCTTTGCTGTCTCTTAAATTACTGCCAAGGCAGCCTCCCAAAAGGATTATTAATTTTAGGAACCTGGTCTTCTGTGTTCCTTACATCGTTTTGACAATCATTACTCTTCACTTTTACTGTACCCTTACCACAGGCAATCTCGCTCCTCCCTTCTGTAATATTTGTCTTCTCAGCAGGAAGCAAAACTGAAGCAGGAACTGCTGTTTTTATCGCCAGTGCTCACCAAGCCTATCATATGTGAGATTTCCATCACTAATAAACTGCATGTCTAAACAAAACCTCTTCAAAAACTCTTTTTCCTTCCCTGACAGCATCCTTCAGATCAGAGAAATGAGTTGACAAAACATGCAGTAACTAGATATGTCTGAGTAGGTCTTCACACCAGCATGGATTAAGTGCTTCTCCTTTTCACAACATATATGTTGTTTTGAAATACAAAATGTAAAATGGAGTCAATAACAGCAGAATATTCATTCAGTTAGAAATAGTGAGACCCAGGATAGGTATGCAGCTGAGCACAAAAACTATTATATTAACTGCTAGCAGAGAGTGTACAAGCTTAAATGAGTCTATTACTATAAATGCAGAATGTGCAAATTAATTTGTTTCTGAGCCAAATTAAAATACAGCCTTGATTTTCTGCAAGATAAAATATTTGGCTTAATACAAAATTTTTTTAACAGTTATGTTAGTAAATAAAATTTGCTATCGAAGTAGAAAGAGTGCCTTGACCAAAGCAAGGCCTGTTAAAGATTTTAAAAAAAAAATAAATTATTAAAATATATTCAAGGTATGTGAAGGGATGGAAAGTAATAAGGTCTGAATGACTTAGTGATGGCTGTCATAAAAATCTGGCAAGGTATTCTATTTACAATATGTAATAAAACTGTCACACACAGAATTTATAAAAGCATTTGCCCTAGAAAGCTAAATCTTCTTGCCAAGGGCAAGTTAATAACCTCTACAGTTCATTTGAATATATGGGCAAAGAGATGTTTTGACTAATAGAGCATCACAAGGTGAGCACTAGGCAATCTAATAGATATTGTGAGAATAGGATGATCCAAAGATGATGACAACCTGTTAGAATACTGCTGAAAAATCTTGTGAACTCCACAGCAATTGTGCTCTGTCCTCCTCAAAGTGTGCTGGGCACGTGTGTGCAAATGTGTCAGTTTTGCTGATTGGGGATTACACATGCAGCAATTCCATGCTAGCTGACATTGAAATAATTCCTCCTCAAATACTCGGAGAAGATGCTGACTTGTGAAGTAACAAATTGAATGCAGAGCTACTGCTCTTAAGATTATGCAGGGCTTAGTGGTTTGAGAGATTTAAGTCGCTAACTGATCAGCTAAAATCCAGGATTTTTTCCCTCAGAAAAATCCACACTTGTAAATTAACATATTTTTAAATTGAAGCTGCAATAATACAACTTAATTTAACTTGGAATGGTGTCCCACATTATAAATTATGAAATCATCCAGGAAAATAGTTGGCCAGAGTACAAAGCTGCATGCAAGTCCATGGGGAGCAAGCAACAACTCAGTCCCACCATTTTTAGGTGTAAATCCACACTCAGCAAGATAATAATCACTGTAATAGAAAAAATACATTTGCTTCCACCCAAGAACTAGGAACATTTTTCTGTCCTGAGCACCATCTTGCTACAGATTACTATTTCTACCTGAGCAAGCTAATTTAAAGTTTATTTTGGACAGCTCTAAAACATGCTGCCATCACTACCGTGACTGCACCTTAGACAGACTCCGTGACAAGTTATATTAGCTCCCCAATATATTTGCAGTGAAGCTCTGATGAAAAAAAAACCTACCAGGATAGATTCCATTAGACCTACATGACTTAAGCCCCGCTGCCAGGCAGTTCTGAGCAAGACATTTGGTGCTCTTGCACGGGGGAAAGGGTCCAAATAAATGAGATGAGCTTCAGATTAGGGTTTAGCCATCTTCCCAATAGATATGTTGAGGCAGTAGCTATAAGTCCTTCTGCCTCTGGCTGGTGGCCTATCCCCATGACACAAAGGGAATTTTCCTGTCCTGCTAATGAGGTGTTGTGCCTGTATATCTGGCTGTGCGGATTTTGCTGACTATGATTCCGTCCTGCAGCAATGTTATTTTACCTTAAAATTTAAAGCCTTTACATCAGAAACCAATGTGAAAGCTCAGCTATCATATAGCTTTTATAAATGTCACTAACATATCATAGAAAAAGTCACAAAGTCAGAATGAGATGATTCTCTACTTCTGTAGCTCAAATTACTCGAATTATACCTTTCTTGCACTCTTACGTGAGTGACTGATATCCAGGTGTCTGATGAGCATTTTATGTTGAAATTATATTAATAATCTCCCTATTTTTTTCACTCCAATCTGTAGAAGAAACAATTAGGGTTGATATTTTATTATTTTACTGTCCTAATGGAATTCCATTACATGTAGTACTCTCACAGAGGGCTCTGTCAAATTTACTTAAACTTTACTCGAGAAAAGTGGCAATATATGTGGCCATTCAAATTTCCCCTACATCCAGCTTCAGCATCTCACCTACATGAATCTATAGCTGTTTTTTTCGGGGAATGTAATAGTTCAGGACAGTTAATGGCAACAGAGGAAGAGGCAATGCCTCAGAGTGATAAGGCAGTACTAAAGAAGCCATGATTTGGCAAAAAAAGATTAAGCAGCACACTTATTTGTGAAGTGATGCTGAGTGATGATTCTGTTACTATCAGGTTGTAACATATGTTCAGGTCAGCAGCATACATATTGCATCCTCAAGTTCAAAATTAATTTTTTGGGAAAAAAGATCTGTACTCAATTTCTGAAAGCCAAAACTTTAGCTGTTTGAGTGAGAGAAGCTGGCCCAGGTTGCCGGAGATTAGAAGCAACGTCTGCTGTGACATGTCTGCTGCCACTTCTCAGCTGCCTGCTAATGCACTGTGCCACGCAAATTTAGGAGGGAGCACAGCTGATGCTGGCAGCACTCTGTGATCCCTGCCCTTGCCATGTCCTTGGAATTCCACACAGCCCTCCTGAGAAAGCTGTGTCACTTTGCTGTCCCTTGCTCCCAGCCATGGCAGAGTCCTCAGTCCCCAGCAGAGGAATGGCACCTCTGTCACCTACCAGGCGACAGGGCTGACCACACATCCCTGCCCTACACGTGCTTCTCATTACAGCTCCTGCTGCAGCAGCACCGTCCACGAGCTGTGTGCCATCACCCTTTGGCAGCTTGCTCCTAATCAATCACTCCTCTCCAGCCAGCTTTCAACCTGCTGCTCTTGGCCTACTGCCTTGTTATCTCTCTGCTTCTTTCCCCCACCAAGCAGGCTAGCTGTGGCCTCAGAAAATTACCCTTATTTTTCTCTACTCAGAGACTACAGACCTCGCAACATGCTGCCAGGCACATGCTCTCCTCGCTGGTGAGATGCTCTTTCCCTCACACACATTAGAGCTATGAGTCTGGAGAAGATTTTGTGCCTGCAGGAACAAAAAAAAAAAAAAAAACAAAAAACAAAAAAACCAACAAAACAGCCTAGGAGCCAATAGGTCAGTTACAGTAATAGCAACAATAATGCACTGAATGAATCCATGTAAGAAGTGACCTGAAGTGCTCTACAATGGATAAAGAATATCAATCTTTGATTTATTTTGGATTTAAAGCAACAGCAATGGAGCTGTACAACATGGGCATACCCCTTATAATCCAAACAGGACTGAGCTAAATATAATTTCACTAAAAATGTGAATGAATGAGGTTAAAGATTTATTGTCATATCACAAAAATTCCCCAAAGTGATCCAGAAATATACCTACAATCTAATGGATATTCTATGTCTGAATTCATAGACAAGTTGCCATAGTACCCTGACATTTCAAAAACCAGCAAAAATGCCTCACATTTTTCTCCTCTGGAAATGCAATTGTGGGGACATATTGCCAAGGACTAGAGGAAACTGCTGCTACATCAGCGTGACCCTGTTCTTGTGTTAGAGGCTCAAATTGCAGTAAATTAAGAAACTGTCTCATTATTTAAACAAAACCACAAGAAACACCACAAGAACAACTGTTAGACCAACTCTAAAGTCGGAATGACATGACATCAATACCCCAAAGTCATCAGAACCAATGGCCATGCTGGGTGCACCACAAGTTACTACATCAAGAGATGTAATTGGAAAGATAGTAGGAGACTGCAATGCTACATTCAATTGCAGGAGGTTTTAGCACCAAGTTATTAAGTTTTACTGTTATTATTGAAAGTTTACAGAAGCTGTAATGGAGAGAGGACATCCATCCAGCACACTCCTTGATGACCAGCAGATCAGAGAAAAGAAGAGAACTACCTTTATGACAAACATTCAAACAAAGTTTTTAATTAAACAATGCTGGTAATGAAAGAGAGGGAGAGAACAAAAGCCACAGCTGCCCTACAAGGCATTGTTCTGGTGGCATAAATCTGTGATTCCTGCTTTCACTGGGGTCACAGGTCCATAAAACCTCAAAAGATGCTCTCTCTACTAAGCAAGAGAACAGGTAAGTTCAGGCTCCACATACTGTCCTCTCTTACTTTGCAACCAGAGGGGGAGATTAGTGAGAAAAATGTACCAATCCCATTTAAAAAACAAAACAAAACAACAAAAAAAAAAAAAAACCACAAAACAAAACAAAACAAAAAAAAAAAAAAAAAAAAAAAAAAAAAAAAAAAACCCCCCAAAAAAAAAAAAAAAAAAAAAAAACAAAAGCAAAAACAAAAAACCCACCCAAAAACAAACAAAAAACCAAACAAAAACACCTGTAAAAGCTTTCCATTTGACGAGAAAAAAAGCAGGAGTTGAAGCCATTCATCTCAAAGGAAAAGAGATGAAACAGAAGAATGAACGCTCCTTGTCTAGGTTTTAAACTGGTAAAACATTTGCTTTGCTTGTTTTAGTTCAAGAAAAGTAAATCTGGAATCAGATTTGGTTCAGCTTCTAGTTGTTCCCAAACTTTACTGACATTTGCAATTAATTACCAATATGACTGAAAATGTACACATGTGCACTTTTTGTCCTAATCATTGATACACAAATGCACAGGATATATTTTAAAATAGCAAAGGCAACCTAAATGATATAAAATATGACCTTCTAAATTAAAGTGCCAGATTATGAACCAATAAAAGAGAAATAGTAGCTTTCTATTGCTCTTTTTTTTTTTCTAAGTATGACAAACTAGACCCAGTGAAGATGTTTGCAGTGGATTAGAGAGAAGACCCACTCCTAGAAAGAAGAAAAGGATGCTCAGGGGGTCCCAACAGGAGGTTGTAGTGAGGTGGGGGTCAGTCTCTGCTCCCAGGCAACAAGGCAAGAGGAAATTCTATGATTCTAATGTTCCTGTGGTGACAAGAGTGACTGTGTGTGTTCCTGGAGGTGATTTCATATACAGGAGTCACGTAAAAAAGTAACCCCTCCACCATTTGGGGTAAAGACTGGGGAGGAGGAAGCTGGGATAATGCAACTGAACCCCGACCTACAGGAACATCAACATCTAGTGGTAGTTATTAGTAGGAAACCCTGCATCAAAAGCACTTCCAAATAATTTAAATGAACATGCAAGTTTTCATTAATATTAAAAAGCTCCTCTGCGTTTCCCTTTTTGGGAGTTACTTCAGGGTCAGAATCAAAACAAATTTTTGCTTATTTCTAGAGCACAGGTAAAGAACAAACTTCAGCAAATCCCATAAACCCCAAACCTAAAACTTTAACTTCAATGCTTTTTACTTTTTCATATTTTAATTCTACTCCTGCTACTAGAGTTACTGAGTCAGAATTGCCTTTTGCTGTTTTTCTAGCATAAATACCAAAAAAAAAGGGGAAAAAAAAATAAGAGTAGTAGTAGCTGGAAATAATAACAATAAGAAATAGCACCGGCTGTTCTAGCAGAATTGTTTGCTCTGCATTTCAAGAAATGAAACACAGGCAAATACTTTGTTTCATGTAAAATTCAAAGCCTTCATTTCAGCAGGGCTGGGAACACGGATGAGTGATTTTCTCTCTTGTTTATGCTCCTCTGACTCGGATACTTTCCAAAGTCCAGTTTCCACTCCCTTAAAGTCACCCACAAAAATTCCTGCTGGTTTTCATTGGAGCCAAATGGTACAACAAGATTACTCTTTCCACTTGAATTTGGGACCAAGGAAATGAAATTCCAAAGCATGACCTTGAAGCCACATATTTTACATAGTGGAGAAGCACCTGGGTCCAAACCAACTTCCCAGTTGGTTTGGATATTTTTTTTAATTTTTTTTTCAATAACTTGATATGTGTTTCTGAAATGAAGCTTAGCTCATCCTATGACGGCAAAATATAATGAAAGTCTCATAAATTATTTAATGTTGGACTTGTATATTGGCTCCAGCTACACAGAAAAAAAAAAAAAATCCACAAATCTTGCCAGGCTGTGAGACAAGAATCTTATGGCACAATATGTTCTTGTTCATTAGTTTTCAAAAACTACATTAACCTTTTATATTCTCATTATGTTGTGATTTGTCTTATTTTCTAAGATTACAAGGAGTGACACAATTGGATTTTGCCACATCTCTTGTCCACTGCTTCAAAAGTATTCAAGATCACTACAAATTAAATGACACAGTAACATGGTCAGTATTTCATTTGCTGCTTCACAGCTGTTAGAAGGTGCTTCTGTGATCTCAAACATGAGAGGGGCAGCCAAATCTCACTAGTGCCTCTTGGCTGCAGGTTATTCCAACATACGTGGGTTATTTCTAATATATATTTAAATTTTCTGCCTTCCTATCACTTGGATCCAATGCAATCTTTCACTGAAAGAAAACAGTTGGTAAGTATTTTCAAGGACTTTTTTTTTTTTTTTAAAGTTTCAATACTTTTTTCCAAAAAATAAAGAAATTTTTGATAGATTCATACCAATGCTCCATCTATAAATATCAGCTTTTCTCTGCAAGTGAAATACAAAATGAAAAACAGTGGTCATGGTATGGGCCTACCTTTGCTCTTGTGAGCTGAACCACCATCAGGCAGTTCTAGTCTGGAGCTAGCAGGTGTGACCCTGCCCTTAGAGAGTTGCACAGACTCCTGCCCCTCATCTCTGAATTGACAAATAGGTCATATCTCCCCAAAATGCAAAATTTCCTGAAGCATATGAATATTTCATAAATATCCATGACACAGAAGTATTAATGAACCCGGAGAAATAAAGGTAAAGCAAAAGTTCCTTAGTATTCTTTGGAATAAACAGATTATTAAATTACAACTTTTGAGTGCATCTTCTGGATCCATTTCCCCTACCCATTCTAAGATAAAATAGGGATTCTAGAATATCTTTGCAAGCATTCACATGCATAGGCTCCCACCCATCCATGGAATATTTCTTGTGGTTATCACTGTAATAATGTGACATATTGCACTAAATCAGTACTTTTGTGCTCCATCTTTCAGACTTTACTGATATGGTGTGACAGTTCCAGCACCTCTTTAAATAGCCTTCTAATCTTTATTCACTTTGAATCACACATGAAAATTTAATTATGTGCAATTCTTCCATCAAAGTTGTCCTAATCTACTATAGCCAATAATGTAATATTGTAAAAGGAAAAACCATTAAATTTTACAAGATGAGTATTCAGGCAATCATTTTTTTTTTCCTGTGAGATATTTAATCATTATCTTAAATTCATACAGCTGACACTGAACAGAAAGCAGTCCCATCTTGTAGAATCACGGTGTTAACAAAAATGCAGAGGTTAAAATTAGAGCTGACTGTGTAAACATCCAACCTTATGAGGATTTGCTGCCACAGAAAACAGATTAGCAGGAAATTCAGAAACTGGTCTGTTTGGAAAGCTGCTTTTTATGATACCACTTCTTCTATAATAAGCATCCTGAAGCACTTCTCTTCAGTGCAGTAAATACAGAAAACAGTGGCTACAGAAGTATCCATTTTTGTTTCAAACCTAACTTTCACGTCTGAAAAGTGGTATTTCAACCAATGCAGCCACTTTTAGGAAAATACAGGAATAAATTGGATTATGGAGTTTTGATAAAGATTTTCATACCCTGATCAAAGCCAACATGAAGTACTACATGATCGTGATCTAAAGCAGATACTAAAAAAATTACATTACCAAAGATAACTGTGCATGGGCACATTCTCCCAGGCTTATGTGTCCTTTCACATGAGTCTTTGCAGGAATTACAACACTGACACCAGGGACAGGGTTAGTGCTGCCACATTGTCATACACTGCTTTCCTGCAGCTAAGGAGAGAACACCTTTTCTCATTATGTCAGAAATGGACATACTTCCAAGAAACTGGAAATATTTGCATCAGTTTGTTAAAACAAATTGTAAATCATAAATAAACAAAAATAAACAAAAATAACCCCAAAAAAAACAAACAAAAAACCCCCCAACCAACCAACAAAAAAACTTCACAAAAAAACCAAAACAAAACAAAAAACAATCCCCCTCAAATACTTCTAGGGGGTTTTTTTACCACACCATAGGAATTTTGGTACAACAAGAACATTGATTATGATCTGCTCTACTTTTTATTTATATGCAAAGTACGTGAGATTAATTTCCCTCTCTCAGAAGAGAAGAACACTGGGTAAAGAATTCCTCCTAGAGTAATCCTACACCCCATTTTTAGAAGTCTGGACAAAGATATTCTATACAAAATTACACTAAGAGCAACAGAGCAATTACAGGTCAAAACAAAATCTGAGGCAAAGTCCAGCAGGGAAATAAAATCAAGTTACTCATTTGTGTAGTTCAAAAACCTGGCCTTTCTGCAGTGCTAAAATGCTCTGATGTTTTCTTCCTGATAGTAATAGGATCTTGGCATCCCAAATCAATGATGAGAACATGATTTTCATTAGCTTTTACTTTTTAAAAGTTTTACACTAACATAGCAAGTGGAAAATATTTCATTTTCCTAAAACCAGCTATTAGTTTCTCAAATCAGAGATGATGACTCAAACCAAAATGCTTTAAGCACCTCCAGTTAGTCACCAGGCCCTTTCTATAACATTTATACTCTTGAGAACAGTTTCAAATATGTCATTCCAGAATATCAGTGATGGATTAGAGTGTCAGAGCCATCTCAAATGCCAAATTTCCTATATCCTTCAATAATGAATTAACTTTTTACTTAATGACTAAAAGTTTAATTAATTTACTGAAAACAGGCACAACTAACCCTTCCTTTAATTAAGAAAAACCATTAAAATCCACAATTACGTTTGAAACTGTTAGAAGCTTAAATGTTACGTTATTTTTTAAACGCTTATCTTTAATCAAGTTTAAGAAAAATGACAAAGTATTAAGTTAAAAATGACAGAAGATGATTCAGGATTTCTTTTATGCAATGAACATAGTATTTCAGCTCTCCTTTTATATTTCCCAAGAGACATGTGGACTCAATGCATCCAAGATTAATACCATTAATTAAAAGCAGGCATTATTTACTAACCACAAGTTTGGGTGGTTTTGTTTGTTTTTCTTTTTCATATGCAGGAATGGGTAGGGGAAAGATTACAACTCACTTGCACATATATAAAAAATAAAAATGAAGCATGTTCAATTGAACAAAGCTGATTTCACTTTTTATGAACACATTAAAACTGCTCATGAACACAGGGATACATTTCACATCCTTTAGTTTTCATCAGTAACTCAGATTTCATGCTCTGATTTTTTCTGGTAATTTGCCTCTTCCCTTTCTCAGATACCTGAATTTTCTTCTAACATGAAAAAGGTACTGGAAGAAAAAAAAGCAAGAAGTATTCTTGTTATATAGTCATATTAAAGACCTGAGGTTAGCATTATGTCCCCTACCCTGAAGTCCCTGTTTGCCAATTTACTGACATGTCAGAGTAGGATGTAGCACTGGTTCTACTGAAGTTGTACTCTAAACGTAAGCAGGTGAAGTTGTAACAGAAGCCAAAGACTTTAAACCATAAGTCTTTTCTAAGAGTATAAACACAATAACTTTGTCCTCCTAAATACTGTGAAAAAATCCTGCTATCTTCCAGTTACCCTTGAGCTGCACAGCTACTGCTCTGTTAAACAGAAATGTTCTCCCTGAAGCTTGAAAACAGCAGAGAAATCCCTAAAACTGGGGAAGGTCCAGCAGTCCGTTAGACAGGTAGCTCCAGCAGCAGCAGCTGACAGCTCCTGCAGCACAGTGAGACACTCAACACTTCAGGAACATGAGTGAACAAACTGAGTCATCTCAGGTCACTCTCGAATCCTGGTCTGACATAAAGAGCTTGGGGGTGGTGCAAAAAATATCCTAGTTTGATAGTCCTGGTAACACTATTTTAAAAACTAAAGACTTACTTTTTTTTTTTTTTTTTTGGTCCAACTTTCAGAGAGACATTGCCAAAAAGAAATATGTCAGAAGTGTATCAAGAACGTTACTGGTTAAAAGCATCGTGAGGGAGTAATTTATTTTTGAGAAATTAAAAAAAATTCTAAGTGCCTATCACTTGCAGAATGTGAGATGCTTCATCTGTTAAAATATAATGTGAAAAAAACAAACAAAAAAAGCCTTGTCTTTGAAAATACCATTCGTTAACATTCCCTGAACTGTACATACAAGCCCACTGAACTGCTGTCAAAAATTGCCAAGAAGTACCTGGAAAATGGAGCAAAAGTGAGATTACAAAGTCAGTTATGGCTACTTAATTATATTTAGTGTCAGTACAGTAAAGGGCTATCTACAAAACGTAAAAGAAAGTTCTCACTTTTCCAGATGAGTCAGCATTGACATGGCAGAGGAAAATCACTGCAGATGAATGCCCCGGTTTTGTCAGGCATCAGGGAAATGTATTCAGCATGGAGGAGCCTGAGTTTGGGCATTTATTTGATCAACATTTGATGAAAGAAAGCAATTTCTGGTGTTGGGATTTGTAAGCAAAGCCCAGAGGACAAGAAAGGAGCTGCCTCTGTGGCAGCCTGCACAAGTCAGTACACAGCCACAGCATGGATGTAGGGAACCTTGGTTTTCCCTGCATCTCAAGAGGATGCATGGACAGGAAAAACATAGAAAAGGTGATCATCTACAGTGTGAAGAACAACAAATATGCCTGTGCATCTTAAACCTGGAAAATAGATCACGGAATGTAGAGTTGGCAAAAGTCAACCTAACTCATGAATGGCAAGGAGGAGGACAGCAACTGTTCAGGCCATCCTTCAACATAAGAATCAGGGGCATTACATAAAACTAAAAAAAAAAACAACAAACAAACAAACAAAAAAACCCCTAATAAATAAATAAATATTAAAATGTTGAAAGTCTGAGGTGGAGTTTTTCACACACTGGAGAGCTCAGCTGTACCCTGAGTAGCTAACCAGTATTATTGCATTTCATACAGTTTTTAAAGGTATCTGAAGATGTTCTTGGAAGAAGAACACAGGTCTTTAACTTCCTGAGCTGTAGTTTGATAGAGATTGTGAGAAAATTCTGGAGAAATCTTTTTTCTTCCTGCTCCTATAGTACAACACTAGAAGCAGGACAGTACAGCAGATGAGTCTGAGGCCTTCTCTATTATGCTCTGTGTCCTTATAATAATCCTAAAAATACTCAAAAATGAAACACACTTAACAATAGCCATGCATTAATCTATTCATAAGATTTATTGTTGCATAAATATTCAGCAATCTGAAATTGTGAAATGCCTCAGCATGCAAGCAGGCATTGAAAACCTCCTAAAGCTTCAGATTAGCCAAATTCCTTGCCACAGCGAGGCTGCAATAAGCAGATTTCTTTTCCTGTAGCAATCCTTATAAATCTAGTGCAATCTCAAGTGCTAGCTCAGAGATCAACAGAAGCATCTTTTTTCTTTTTTTTTTTTTTAATATTTCAATAAAAGGCAAACTTTTAGAAAGCAACAGCAAAACACAACTGTGCAGGTGTGTAAAATTAACGGTATAAACTCAGGAATTAAGTCCACCTTTTCCCCCCTTGTAAAGCATAATGCAATCTTATAAATTTAAACCCATTTGAAGCTCTATTTCTCTACCACAAGATCTGTATCTGCATGAGTTCCACAGGTTACCATGCTATTTTGTTGGAGTAATGACAAAAACCCCATGCATGTATAATCAGGGTAATGTGGTAGCACATTTCAGTTTCTACAGGTCATTTATAATTTATGCAATTTGTTCCCTCTTTTTTAATGGCAACATTTTTCATCCAAAGTTGTGCTTCCCTCAGCTGCAAAATGGAGAGCCATTCATTTAATGTATGCAGATGGAAAACAGAAAAAAAAGGTCAGACAAATTACAGCCTTGTATTTGCAAGAAAAGTAGAATTCCACAGCCTTCCTGGAGAAAACACTCAGAAATACACCTCAAAATATTGCTTAAAACTACAGCGAAGATATTTGTGAAAATGTTTACCCCATCGCTATGTTGAAATAACTTGAAAAATATTGTCACTTTCTTTTATGAAAGACTCTAGTGTCTGTTCTGCTTATTTTGCACTAATTGTGGTCTAAAAAGAGAAAAAAAAATGCAAAAGCCGCATTCAAGGGGAAAAACAAAACAAACACTAAAAGAAATTAAAGATACAAATCTCAAAATTCTGTGTGTTGTACAGTTATGAAACATATTTTGAGGAAATATTACATTTTAAAGACATTCTAACTAAAGAGTAATAAAAACTGCTAAAAGGCCAAATTAACTTATGAATGACTAAATATTTTCCTGCTTTAGTTTTAAACTCTAGTTGAATATTACTGAAATAAACTAAATACCAAAATACTTGATTTCATTTTTATATTTGCATAAACACTAAAGACTAACTTATTTTATGCTAAATCTAGATATTATTAAAGGGTATCAATATAATATTTTTTTATTTTGAATAACTTTTAATGGCTTTATCAGAACTGTCAACTGGTAAAGAAAATTACCTGGATACATATTTATTACATGAACATATTAATGATGTGAAGGAATAGATTATGTTTCCCTAAAGCATTTTTTAAAAGGCTTAGTTGAAAATTGTAAATGGAACCCAGTCATTTCCATTTCACTTTAAAAAAAACCCCAAAAACTCTAGTCATAGATTTGTCCATAAATATACTTGAGATAGACCTTTTTTTTCCCCCCTAAATAGAGCACAGCTTTTCAAAGTTGCAAAGTCAATTGTAAGTCTTCCTGTTTGACTCTTTATTGAGTGGAACACACTGCGAGGATTACAGGGCAAACCTCTGTCCTCATTTAGAGCCAAGTTTCTCAGCCACCTTGCAGAGAGCATTGTTACTAATATAGTTTTGTTATCTATTTGCAAGGGATCAGCTTTAGAAATCCAGTGGTTTGATTATGTTCGATGACCTTCTGAGAGAAAGGCATACACATGCCTTCAGTCAAAAGTTTCCCTTTTTTTTTAAAATATATCCTGTTCAAGTCCAAGGAGATAGAGAAACAAAGGCAAAAAAAAATCATCGTGAAAGAACAGCCTTTATTAGAAAACTGAAGTTTCTGCACTTTATTTTTAGGACAGAATGTATTCTTAAGTTTATGAAGTCTAAGAGAAGGGTATCTCTAGTGAATCTATACTTTAAAGTAAGTTAAGCAGTAAAATGAGCTAAAAATACAATAGAATTTGCATATTTATTAGCATAGCACTACTGAGCACTTGTCAGCAAAACTGCTTCTGTCAAAATCTTGGATACCATCCTTTTAAATTTCACTGGTTGCATTAAATGTTCAAAAATTGTGACTTTTTTGGATTACAGCACTTAAGTGGTGGTGTAGCCAATGGTAAAGCAACTTCATTTAAGGTTCAAAGCTGCATTTCTGGGCTCACAGAATTCTGCTAAACTAGAAGTCAAACAATATTTTCATCATGAGAAAACACCTTCTGCCAATTCCTCACTGTGCCTTTGAAACTATTCGATTTCCTGAAAAAGTGCATTTCTGCTCAATTTTCCAAGTGATTCAGATGAACAGAAGCAGAAGAAAAAAATACCTATGGTATTCAAGAATTTCTAGGATGAACTAACTTAATAGACATATGGATTCTGGAAGGCAATTCACAAAAACATTAACAAGGCCCTGAAACACTGTTCTTTGCTACTCACAAAAATTTATATTTATATATAT
>VXBB01024419.1:273817-284552 GCA_013399915.1 Illadopsis cleaveri
GCTACTCAGAAAAATTTTTATATATATACATATATATATATCAAATTCTGTTTCTGCTTTCTTCAAAAAACAGCTTAAAATAAAATTGCCCATGTCTCTGGTGAGGGTAGTGGTACTCACCACCATTATCTCTGGTGTTCAGTCATAAAATTATGGTGCAATGATAAGTTCCTAAGTAGTCCTCCTGTTGTATCATTTTATAAAAAACTTCATATTCAGTGAGTTTGACTATATGTGTCATTTTCTGCTGTTTAACATATTCATTTTCCAAAGATTATGTAAGCTAAAATCTCTGGGAACTTAAAAATGCATCTCAGCAAGCACCTCTCCTTCTTAATATTTTAAAGATGTTTCCATTGTCATGTACACAATTTTGTTTTTCTGTTGTTCTGTTAAAAATTTCATTGGTATATGCTATGTTCAGAGAAGGGCAAGAGTGCCTTATTCAAATGGATTGAACCCTGGCTATCTGTGATCTCTTATTCATAAATGGGGTGAGATCCTGGGATTTTCTTTCCATTTCCTTGCTACTACGAAATTGTAGAACGAGGTACAAAACACAGGGCCTTTTCCTTCGAAAATAGGTATAATTGTGAAACATAAAATGGGTCCCTGAGAGAACAGGAGGCCTGTGTTGCAATGGCTGCATCTGAAGGGATCCTGCCTTTCCAGCTCTCCGAATTCAAAGGATCAGCGGAGTCATTAACATTGCTAGCAGCCTGCAAGCAGATAACACATTCTGTGGAAAAAGCTCCTCTCTTGCAGAGTATAATGTATGTATTCTGGACTTCAAGATAAAAAATATGTAGCAGGCTGATGGAGGGAATGTCAGAACCCATTTGCTTCGCCCTGAGCAGAGCTGCTGAATTATCAGGAGGAGTAATCCTGAAGTAGAACCACTAATGGGCCCACGCTACAGAGAAGGTTGGACTGGCAACACCATCCCAGGAAAACCTGGAAATCTATAAAACTGAGCTCTCAGCTCTTCTCTCTTAAGCGGGGGAAAAGTAGATTGAAACCAACTAAAACAAGAACAGGCAGATGTGTAAGTCAAAGAGCAGAGCTGGGAACTCTTCCTCCTACAGAAAGTCTCTGATTTCTTGAAATGACAAAACATCTTTAATTCAACAACTAACTGATAGCATGCAAAGAAACGACGAAAATTGATCTGATATGACTGACTGATTTTTGGATCTGATGACTGAGACCCAGGGCTGATTAAATAGTCATGATGTTATTTGTAGGTTGCATTGAGCATCTTAACAATAAAATCAATTCATTAACTATATTAATAAGGCTGCACAATCGTTAACAGAGTAAATTCCATTTGAGACAATATCACAGTAGCAAAACACGTGACTCTTTATAGCAGCAGTTAAAGGACTGAGGACTTTCTAAGGATTCACATTTATTACATGTTAGTTCCTGAGATTTAGTTTTATATACAGCAGCATGTTATTTTCAAAGGAAATAATGACTAGACCTTCAAATTAGAAATAACATCCATTTGTCCATGCATAATATTTTCTAAATGTTTGTCCATCTCGTTTGTGAAGCATGCTTTTTTACTATGTTTCATTAGGCCTCTCATCTACATTTCTCCTCACAAAAAACGCTAAAATTTTGTTCATTTTTGAGAGGCTTAGCATGATTTTTGCCTTTCTACTCTTTGTATCACTCAAGAGGATGAACATGGGCATTAAACACATTGTTTGAGCTCATTGTGGATCAAACTGTATGCCCTATGCATATTGGAAATTTAGGTCACCTCGCTGCCAAGAGTCCCACGGGGCCTTCGGGACAGCTGTAAAATACTGTAAAACACCATTTCCAGCAGAAGGAAAGAGTCTGGAAAACTGGCTGCCAGAAAGGCTGAGTGGGAAATTGCTGCACAAAGGTTGTCCTAGTTAGTGCCAACACTTTTCACTGCCTCTTGCAGAAGAAGAAACACAAAGTCGCCATGTTTGAAAGATAAAAATATTTCACTCTCTTGGTGCACGTCCTGAGAGACTTTCACCCAATCTCCAGCATTTTTAACAATTATTTCAGTCCTCTTGAAAGGCAAACTCCTCAGCTTTCCTGGCTTTTGTATGATTGCTACGCTAATAAACACAGACGTGTACCACAGGAATTATTCTTAAGACTAAGTAGAAGAGTAATCCAAAAGTGTGATTCAAAGGACAGAGTTAGTAAATAAAGCTGATACGGTGCTGAGACCTCAGATTCACCTGCAAGGAATCTACTTTTAAGAATTTCTGTTGTCACCAATGGGGCAGTTTCAAAACAAAATCCCATGATATTTTATCATGATTTTGAGAATTTGTCCCTAATTTCCAGTTAGCCCACCACAAGTATTATTTTCATAAAATTCATTTACTGCACACATGTTTATAAAACAGTATAAACAAGTCAAATGAGTTTCTGTTGTGTGAGGGCACATTTATGGTAGAGAAGTGAAATTATTTGATTACTACCATTGGCCAGCTAGGTAGTCAACTCTTCTAATGCTAATTCATTGCTATATCCACACCATGGTTACTCTGATTTTGTCCATGTCAAAAATCAGCTTTTTTTTTTTTTTGGTAAATATTTATGATGTTCCTGACACTCATACTGTGGGCTAATTAAGGTGGAAATTTGAATGCAGATCTTTAAACCATGCAGTTAAGCATCAAATAAAATCCAGTTACTTCTTTCTAATCGGTCTAGTGTAAAAGTTTCATTAAGCCAGGGCAGTGAATCAGAGTTCCTTCCACATCAGTTCTTGAGTTTTGCTTTACTTGCTTTTTTCATGAGGAAAGAAAAAGGAGAAAGAAGATGCTCAGCAGTTCATTAATATAATTAAATTCTTAACACATTTTAGTTTTAATAAGTAACCATAATTCTAATCTTAATTTACAACAGGTAACTAACACTCCCATTTGAAATAAAGGTGAAGAAAAATTAAAACAGAAATATTTGCTTACTCTAAAAATACAATCACTACTTTAGAAATATAGGCATTTTAAAATATAACTGTCCCTGTGTTACCTAAGAGTTTCAGGGTTAGGTTTTTGGGTGTTTATTTGGGGTTTTTGGTCAGCTGGGTGGGGCTACGGGTAGGGGGAGGTGTGTGTTTTTCTTAAGACTTATAAATTAATTGGGACTTTGAATATGCATTGATTGTTGTAGATTTCTTATTTGTTCAGCACTGATCTTCAGAAAACACACGCTACTTTTTTCATTATACTCCCCTAGGGAGCAATTTCTAAGAGTTAAAATCTCACTGAAAATGGTGCCTCGTTATCTGGTGATTAAAGTTATGTGACATTCCAGAGTTACACAGCTGGTCACAGAAAGTTCTTGGTAACAATGCTCTAACATGTGTATTAAGTGTTCCAACATGAAAGATTTCAATGCAAAAGCCTGGTTTATATTCACATCTCAGTAATGAAAAATATACATAAATTACCATGATTTCTTACATGTGTTGCCAGTTGGTTAAGGAGGAATTACGATGGATAGGCATCAGTTCTTGTACTGTCATGTTTTTGTCACTTATCTTGCCAAGTGTTATACGTTTAGACAGAGAATATTTGGTTTATCTACAGAATATATATATTTAGTAACATAGAGGACACAGCTAGATGTTTTATTCTCTCAGGAAATTAGAGAGACTTGTGACTTTGTTTTGTTTAGTCTAACATCTCATTAGTGTTGTTGTTTTATTAACTAATTACGTTAAAACCAAGGGACCACTTGTCTAAATAACACATTGAGTTGGGGTTTCTTGGGTGATTTTAAACACATCACAACTTGAATTTAATACATTTTTACTACTTATACTAAAAGCTCCTAGTTACTTACCAGTGGCATAATTTTACTTTCTTGCTCTGTAATTTTTTCGCTTCTTTCCCTTACAAAACGTCATGATTTCAAATCAATACCTCCTAGAATCACTCTGCCATGGCATCCTGGCAAATGATTAGCGGGGCAAATTAGTTTAGCAGGGACACAAAAGATTTATGGACAGATTTCCTGGGCTGCAGGACTGGGTTAGGATGAGACAATGTTAATTCAGCTCCATTCTGTCACTAATTAATGCCCTGGGCCCCAGCCAATACACAGGGTCCACAGCTTGTGATATTCTCAAAAAACAGTATTGCTATCAAAGGGACTTGATTTTACACAAATGTGATATGGAGGAAAGTTGACTATTCAATTAACTATTTCTGATGGAGTGAACATCTTTTTTGATCTACCATTGGGGTCAGAATTTTTTAACAGATCATAGAATTTGGCATAACACTCCTTTTCCAATTGCACTGCAGGCATTTCCAGGATCTGTACTTTCAGAAAAAGTCTCAAATCTTGCTTTAGCAGCTATGTCATCATAACATTTGCCTTTCTTCTGTGCCATGAGTTACCAAAGGCAATTTTATTTTTTATTGACAGATCTAAAGACAGAGTGCTTGGAAAAGAAGAGTTGCTGTCAACTGCCTAATTTGACTCATCACTCATTTTCCAGTATTTTCCACTACAGAATAAGAAACCATTGGGCGTCGTGCACCACATCTTGATAGACTTAAACAAAATTTGACACCAACTTTTTATGTTTTTTTAAAACATACGAATGTATAATTTCACCAGGACTCAAGAAAATTATTTAAAGGGAACACAGACATCACTTACATTTGGAGATGATTTATCACATTATGTATCTTGCAATGTTAGGCCTTTTCATATCTGTGTAGTTACTTCATGGCTTACATTTAAGCACAGAACAGCCCCAGTGGCTTTCAGGGCACTAACCACTGTGTCTGAAATTGAATACCTGTTCACATCTTTGCAAAACTTTATACTAACCCACCCCATCTTCTGTCAGCTTCTGAGCCAGAGGAGTCACTAACAAGCAATTTGTGTCGTTCTGTATGTGCATAATGATATAAATCTGCTTGGAGGGCCCAGGATTTGCTGTTGTCTCTACTTAGAAAAGTTGGAGATTCCTTCCACTTTTTACGACTGCTCATAACTTCAGTATTTATAAGGGATACCTTCCAACTGCTTTTCTAAAAATGTGAATCACCTGTTAATCACTGCATTTCAGAATCACTTCCAGGTTCAAATACAGATCATTTCAATCATCTTTGAATTTGTCTAGCTTTCCTAAAGATAGCATGACCATTTGGAAATATGTTAACTTTATAACGATCAATCCTTAAATGCTATATTATAAACTACAGACAAAAAATTCTACTGTATTTTTTTAATTGACATATTTTTACCCTCATAAATATTCTAATATATGCTGAAAATGCTACATCTCTGAGAAAAACACTTTTATAACTTTGCTATTATCCTTAGCATTTGATTCATTCTAAGAACCTTGGGTATGATTTCCATTTCCTTCTATTAAACATAATCTAGAAAGGTATTAAAGCTTGAAATAATACAAAATAATATAATAAAAAATTCCAATTATTTTATTGTGCAGTTATCACAAAATGTTTTATCAAGTTAATTAAATATAGTGAAGTCAAAATGCAAACAACTATTTAGCTTCCTAAAGATAGAGGAGATAAAAAAAATCTGAACTGGCTTGTTATACTAACTGAAAGCAGAACATAAGAAATAAAAATGATACTCTTTTCTTCCCAAATTCTACTTTAAGAATGAATCATAAGTCCAGTAGGGGAAAAAAATTCTCATATTAATTGACCTATATTACATTTTTATAGTTAGAGCCCCAACCCACTACTTCCCCTAGCATGAAGGCAATTTATTTAAGGCAATTCATTATCTTTAAATCTGAGCTAAATCCCTGTTTTATTTTATATTAAAAAAAAAATTGCAAAACATTAGTCAAGGACTCATAAGGCAACGTCACTGTAGAAACAATACATTTGGTAATATATATGGGATTATTCCAACATGTTTAGTCCTAATAGTACAAATTTAAGAAAGAGAATGATGGTTTATTTCACTGAAGTACTCAAATAAATTAACAAGAACATTTTTTATGTTTACATTGCTTTGATTCAACATTCCTATATACAATTTTCTGTGTCAGCCACCTCACTGTTTCTGACAAAAGGGGGGAAGATAAGTGGGCCCTTCCCCCACAATGCCAATTTTTGATTGCAAGTGGAAGGGATTTACCCCAATAGGAAATGTCTAATGTAAAGGCATCTTCCTTTCTGTAGATTTAGGATGCAACCTAAATGGAACAGAATGAATATTCAACATAAAAAAATAAAAATCATCAATATATTTTAAGACAGCCATACTGTGAAGCTGTCAAACAAATTATGTTAATTACTGACCATCTATAATTTTCAGAGCAGAGAATTCTTGTACATACTTCTTACACATGCACTGCTCAACAACAAAGTAACATCAAAGGATAATCGCAGTGATGGACTGTAAAAAAATATTTTAGATGAGAGTCAAACTGGATATAGTTAAATTTCACACTGTATTTCTGTTAGCATGAGTGAAGCACAGAGGCTGCTTAGGGCACTGAACTGGCTTTAGGGTTGCTCTCAATTTCTTCTCTTCTAACTTCATCTTTTCATTCTTCTCACTTTCCTGTCACTGTGTGGCAGAGCTGTGGCCTTGAGTCATCCAAAACACTTCAGTTTGCATGCAGAGTGCCAAGGACTGGATTTAACCCCATTCCTTCAAATTTTTATCTAGTATTCATTTCAGGACTCTCCCTAATAAATCCCCTAAACAGCCAAAAAGCAAATCAATACTTATTTCTGGCTCATTTGTTCTCCAATTATCAGCAAGTACTGAAGCAAACATGGATACTAATTAAGGAGAGGGGAAAAAAAAAAAAAAAGAGAGAGAGAAAGAATGCAAATAAACACAAATTCCTGAAGAGAGAGAAAGCAAGCCGAGAGCAGCAAGGGCAGCAGGCAGAGGTCACACTGCTCATGCCAGCTGTGCCAAAGAAGACTGGGATCCAGCTGCTTGCTTCATATCCCAGTTGGGCTGCTCCTCTTCACCCCAGATACACTGAGGGGGAGCAGCAAGAGCAGTGGGTAGCAGAAGTTAAAAATGCTTTTCTGGTTTAGGTAGTTCTGTATCCAGCATTACGTGGAATGGCAGCCAGCATAAGCATGATACTTGCTGGACAGGACAAGAGCTAAATAGAATCTTATCTCTTGTATATTATAGTTTTATATCCAAAAAATAATCATCCCTAAAACACCTGTTAGCAGCTTACTAACAACCACCCTGTTGCGCTCATTAGGGTGACAATAAAAGTACTGTATCAAAAACTTATCAATATGCATAAATATATGTTTGCCTCTGTCACTAAAAAAATTATACAAACAAAAAAACCACCCCCATCTATCCCATCCTTCAGCACTCTGGCAGATTAAAAACATGCCTGAAATTCATTTGAAGTCAGAATTAATGGGGCAAACACCAGCAGAAGAGAGGAGGGCCCTTCCACCAAGGCACATCCTGCCCTTCAGCACCAAATGTCAGTAGGGAAGCCCTGATTTATACCAGCTGGAAATTTGACTCAGCATGTACAGAATTAGCCAGCTCCCTGTTGCTGGTCAGCTGAGACAAAAATTCTTGGTTCATACCAACAAATGCTTTTCTTAGCATGACTCCACAAGTCCTTTAAAAATGGATTCTGCTTTGATTCTGCTATGGGAAATTCCCTCTGACCTACGAAAAAGTGCATTGGCCTCTTAGATGAAGTCTTCTTGTTCTTAATAGGAAACATCAGCTGCATCACTCAACAACAGAAAAGCATTTGCTCCTGTGCACATAATCCTATTGTTCAGTTGACTAGAGGAGTAATAGATTTTCTGTTTCCTTCCCCTTGTATCTAACTGTTGTTGTGGCTCACAAGAAAACAACTCATTTGGAAAACAAGTAGAGCATAATAATCCCCAAACCCTCTATCTTCCTTCAGCTCTATACTTTCACTACATAGCAATATCTACAATATTAAATTCACATTTATCCCACTTCTTAAAGCAAAAAAAAACCCAAGTAAGCTTATCCCCAGAAACTGTATCTAGGGTAATGAAATCCATATACAAACTGTGGAATCTGTACAAATGCACAGAGAATTTTCTGAGGACCCCTTTGGCTCTAATACATTTCAGTATGGCCTCATAACAGACTGAAGTAGCTTTTTAAGTGGGGAAGAGCTTTTTGGCTTTAATATCATATAAACATGCCCCATAATCTTTCTTTCCTGCACACTCCTCTCAGAACTGGGCCAAGTTCATGGCGTGACTGTGTCAGCGCCTTTACTGCACATCTTTGTTTTGGTATAAAGGGGAAAGGAGAGGGCTTCAGTTTCCTCCATCACACCCTGATCACAGGTTCACTTTTTGTCTGTTCTGGAAATTAGGCATGCTCCAGCTGCAAAATACTCTTGTTCAGAGTGCTCATTTTACCCTTTTTCCACCTGAAGGAAATACGCCCTGAGTGCACTCAGACTGCTCAGCTGAGGGCTGCAAGGTTCCAAGGTCAGGTACAAAGCAAATCTGCACCTTTCAGCAAACCCAACTGCTAATATAGCCACAGTCTTCATGAGCCAGTGAATGGATTAAAGCCTAACAATAACGTTAAAACCTAGAAAAAAGTGTTAATAGTACATCAACCCTACAAATATTCAACAGCTCTTTGAATAATAATAAGGACATTTCTTTATTCTTATGTTCAAACATAAGGTACAAAAGTTTTTCTGGGAGAGTAAGCACATTGTAAATAACTTTATCCTATTCCATGTTTCCTAGTGCCTTGGCTAACCAGTATTTGTTCTTCAAGCAGAAGATGGGTAAATGTGTGCATATTCAGGCTACCACCAGCCAGAGTTGCAACTCCATTCAAAGCTGACACACATCTCAATAAGCTCAACAGCATGCCATCCCTTACAGACTGGAAACTTAGATTAGAAAGAAGCAATCCTTAGCACCTCACTGTATGGCTCTGCCTCATGTATTTATGGATAAATAACATCCTTGTCAGTACTCTGCTCCACTCTGCTCTTAAGGGAAATTACAGATGGTCACAGAAGGTAGAAAGCAATGTCACCGTGTACTCTGAAAATGCTTCTAAAAGGAAAGTAAGGAAAGTCAAGATTTTTTTTCAATTACTCTGTCCTCTGAGTCATTCAGAGCACATCGACAGGAGAAGAAAGAGGGGGGCAGAGATTTTGTAACCCACTGATCCTTTTCCCTTGCTGATTGTCACAAGGTGGCAGAGCCCACACAGGAGAGTAAATCAAGGCGCTATTTAACATATATTTTGGAACTTGCATACAGATGCCTCTGTCTGCTAATTAGTGAATTAACAAATGAGCGAAGACTTTGCCTCATAGAGATTTGTGTTGTTCATTCAGTCAGTGTAAGTTAATTTAAATTATTTACCTGTTCACTGAACCCCAGTTTATATGCTGGAATATAGAACACAAAAATAATAGGACCATCACAATGAGATCACACTAGAGTAGGGGCTGCCTGAATCTTTGATAAGAAGTATAGAGAACACTGTATGCATGTGAGAATAGCCCAACCTTACTACATTATTTAATCACACTTTTTTTGTGTTATTATCAATGTCAAACTGGATGAAAAATGAGGCAGGGGAACAGTCCAGACCCTAAGTTTCACAGGTAATGCTATGCCATTCTATGACATTAGACATAATCCACCTTATTTTACCCAGTATTTTTGTTTTTCAGAATTTGAGAAATTTTTACAATTGTTTACTGGAACAACAAATTTGAAAACTGGAATTAGATTTCATTTTACCCAAAAGAAGTCTAGTTCTATGTTTTTGCATTCTAACAAGGCAGCAGTGCACTGAGCCACCCAAAAACTCTGAAAGAATCACTGAACAATAGCAAATTCCTACGTCCTTCTCTTTCAGTGACTGCAATGCATTTGGATCACATTTTCTTGGTGCATATTCTCAACAAGAGATACAGGATGTGGGTTCAGAACAAGCTGGGCTCCTTTAAATCTTTCTGCTGTCATCTCTCCTTGTGCTCTGTAATGGCAAAGGTCCATAGCTGATTGTATGTAGGTGTACTTCTTGTGAATTACTTGACCCTCCTCCCTACAAATTATTCTCCACTCACACATCTTTCAAAGCACTAATTCCCTTCGTACCAAACCAAACTGCAAGTTATACCTGTTCAGCATTTAAACTTTAAAAAGTGCAATGTGAACACCTGTTTTAGTTGATAGCCATCTGTTTTCTCGAGAAATCAAAACCTTAATAACGTGGAATTAACAGATGGAGAGTGAGGCCTAGACTGAGCAGGTTACTGTGTGTGTCAAGATAACATAAAAAGTTATATTTTTAATGAATCATTCACATCCACCACTATTCTCTTCTCATCTATCTGGGCTGATAACCCATCACCATTCATTTGTTCCTTAAGGGACTTGCCATTCAAAGGCAATTGAAGATCTTTTAGGATTTGGCCCACACTAAATGGATAATTAACTATTGAGAATGCTGCCTGAAATAGGCAATTTCAGCAAAATCCCTGTGGCCAAATTCTAAAACTAATTGCACAAAGATTTTTAGAAGGACCATAAAATTGGGTGTGGACGTCTATGTGTGCGTGTGAGAAAAAAAGTTAAATAGCCTAATATATCAGTACACTGCAACTAGATTTCCAAAAGGAATGCCTTCAGACCTGACAGCATCATAAGAAAATCTGCAAGCAGATATTTTTACTGTAATAAAAGCACCTTTTTTTTTTTTT
>VXBB01024419.1:284583-307776 GCA_013399915.1 Illadopsis cleaveri
TTTTTTTTTCCCCTTCTAGATCTGTCACTGCTTCTATGACACAAAGCCCTCCACAGAGCAGAAGAGGAGTTTTGATTACCTCGACTGGAGAAGAGTATGGGGCTGGAATCACATCTATGCAGCTCCAGTTCAGTCAGCTCAACTTTTCCTGTTCCCACAGAGTAAATTAAAGTGCCTTCAGAAAAGTTCCATTTAGAAAGAAATTTGGGGGAAGTATTGATTTGCCTTTCCTGAATGCTGAGGTTAATGCTGGATAAATTGGAGCAGCTGGCTAGGTAGAAATAGGTAGAAATCAAGGCAAACTTGAGTACTATGCTAAAATTGTGTTCACGGCAGTGTTTAGAACAGTGAAACAGACTCTTCAGCAAAAAATTATGTTTTAGATAGATTTTAAATTCTATAATGAGAATGAAAATGCATCTCACTCCAGTAAGCTAGGTCAACTTAAAGAAAAAATGGTTTTAGCTTGTTAAACTTCCCACAGAGCATTTAATTTCCAAAATACTATACATTTCAAACTGCTTCTATTCCAGGACTCAATTAGCATTTGGGTACTTGACTTTCTACTATTGTCCTCTAGGTTCCTGTATCCACTTAAGTCCAGTTAAGTTCTGCACAGCACATCAAAATAACAGTTATCAGCTCAGAAAACTAGGACATAAAAAAGAATAGGAACATAATGAATGTAAACACCACTTTCAAAAACACTTCAACCAAATTGATTTTTTCCAATTTAAAAAGCCTCTAGCAAAATGACCTTCCTTACCCCACCAGTGTTTTCACTTACAAAAAAACCTTAGGTAATTAGAGCATTCTAAAATAATTTGCAGTTTTTCAGTGGCATATACATTTCTAAATTATCCATTTGGTTTTTGTTAATTTACATGCTTGCCGAGTTTCACTGCATCCTAATCTGTTGGGCTTGTGGTCTACACTTAGCCATTAACACCATTTAACAGTTGTTAAACAGTATTATCGCCTGTTGTTATCCTGATGTAGATTCAATTCCAGTGTTAATTGCTCTCAATGTGCTGCTCATAAAACCCTCCCATGCCATATTCTGTGAGCTCCACTTGGAGGAAATACAAAGTGAAATGGATTGTATGGGGCTACCTCAGTAGGGAAATTCAGTTTGATGAAAAAGCCATACACTTAGGAGAGTTATGAACTGAATATTGATATGGTCCCATTTTGAAATGTCAGAAGAGTTACAAAGCAGATTTGGGGCGACTCTTCAGAGCAGGAGCTTGGTTTCAAGCCAGCAGTGAAAATGCCCATCTGCTTTTCAGTCATGTGTTAGGAGGTTGTCCACACAATCTACTCCTACAACATTTCAAGAACTGAACAGTTTGAACCCAAAATATGCCTCATTTTAACTTTCTTACATTTTAAATTATTTGAAATCAAAGTTCAGGCACTTACTGTTGGGTTAGAATGGTGGTGTGGTCTCCAAGTGAGTCAGTGCCCACTTCTGCAGTCCAACACCTCCTTTACCATGATGAGAAGTAGCTGCACCAATGCAACAGCAAAACTTCAGGAAAGAAGAGCAAATCTACCATGTGAACAGAAAGTAATTATTTTTTCTTCATTCTACATAGCTGAACATTAGATCCTCTTCTGAGTTTTGACTGGAATGTGAGAAGAAATGATCCTCCTTTAAAGTTGTTTCTGCTCCCTCCCCCATCTTTTTTTTTTTTTTTAAACCCAACTTTTTCCTTATCCTTGACAGTCTTTAGGGGAAATTACTGCTGCCAACACACTTCCCACTGCTGCCATCAGGCAGCTTTGATGCAGTAGGATAGAAAAGATGTGGTATGTGCCTCTAAGATCAAAAAAAGTGCTGACTGTCTCTTGAGAGACAGATCTTCCAACCCAGTTCCCTCACCCTGGCCCTCCCCACTGCACACAATGTGGTTCCCTCCAGAAGTCAATACTGGATACTAAAGTTAATGTGCTTCTGCAGAATTGTACTCTCAAATGGCTGGGCTACAAGTGGGGATTGAAAGTGAATGATCACAACCAATTTTTAAGGAAAATTCCCTTTAAAAGTTTCAGAGAGAGATTAATAACTTTAGGTTTGTGTATTTGGCTATTACACTCGCCGTAATGCAATATTTAGAAGTTTAAGCATTTAGTTCTCACACCTGTGCAATTCCCGTTGATTTTCTAGGCCTTACATAGAAATCTGATGCAATTACATCAGAATTATTAAAAACACACCACTTGATGAAATACAGAATTTGGGAAATTTTCCGTTTTTAAACAAACAAAAACCCCATAGGCACGTTGAGTATACACAGAAAATCTCTGTACCAGGAAATAAGTACCAAAAAGTAAGTATCAAAGTACTTTTCAAAATTAACTTTCATTTAAAAATAGAAAAGCCACCACTTCTTCCTAGCATACCTTTGCCAACTTAAGAACATATGCATGTCCAAAAATGAAAAACAGAAAAAGAAACTTATTCCCTTGGGAAGAATATTGCAATAATTCCTAAAGTAGTAGTTAAAAAAAAAAGGAAAAAGAAAGATTCCTATTTTCCTCACCAATGCAGCCCTGGGCATCCTTTTATTTTTTACAGTAAACAGATCATTCAAGCTTTAAAGATGAGGTCCTGAACTCACCACAAAAAAAGCAGAAAGAATTTTGATTTATGACAGATACCTGCAAAAATAAGATATTCCTCAAATGTATTGGATAAACTCAATGAAAATCTCTCCTATTGGCTATTTATGAATTATCCCCAGGTCTGTATTTCTCCATCACTTTAAACAAACAAGTTTCGGGACAAGGACAACAAAGATCAGACCACATAGAGAAATTCAACATGATAAGAAGTTTCACCTATTTGAAGCTTAATTTCCTTGAGGAGGAATAAAAATAGATTTGAGGAGCCTCACTAGGAGTGATCATCTGAAGCAATAATGAGAAGACATTCTGTCAGAAGCAGAGCACTCTTCTGTCAGACTTGTAGGAGAGCACTCTGCTCTGCTGGAATTCAAAGAACAGATGCAAAATCAGGAATTGTGCAACTGCAGTAACACAAAATATTTGTCACATGCACTGAGTGGCGTTAATGCACCTAAATCCTAACACTGTCATCTGCATCCTTTTATTGCTAAAAACAATGTAGAAAATGATCACATTATTATCCAATATTTCCTCTCCTTGCAAAGCAAGAGCACAACCCTTATAAGCATCAATTCAGCTGCATGTCCAGTGCTAAAATTGTAGCAACATGTTGTAAAAGACATAGCAGGGAACAGTAAGAAAGGGAATGGCCTGGAATTTCTCATCTGTTCTATTTTTTCAGGGCAAACGCAAGTTTTAAGCTAAACTAAAAATCTGTTCGAAACATCTGGACATCTGTGTTTCAGATGATACATTTAAAATGGTAGGAAATATAATCTTGTAAAGAGAAAATTATTTTCACAAATGTTTTGAAGACAATAATCTAACTTCTTGAGTATCTTTCTATATAGGGAATGATACCCCAACATTCGTAAATAAGCACATTTATATATTTACTGTGCTGTTCTCATATTAAATTTTTTGGGAACCCACCCCCCTCAAAAAAAAAAACAAAAAACACCAAAAACAAACAAACAAAAAAAAAACCCAAAACAAACCAAAACAACAAAACCACTTTTGCATTCCAGGGGAGGCTACAAGTGATTCTGCAGTAGAATCCATTCAAGTCTTTGGCAGAACATACACGTGTATGATTTAAGAAATAGAAGGAATGCTGGGCTGCAGCCATCTATAATTTTCAGTAATATCTACATGCTATTAAAAATTATGATCATCTGGAAATATCTTCTAAATAGCTACATTTACTAGACCAATAAAAAGGAGTTATAATCATAAATAAATGTCTAGCCCCATATTAAACATATATCACACAAGGTATCGACATATTGATTTTAAATAATTTACAGTTCCAGATAATTGCAAACCTGGATTCCAAGTTGCCAATAATAGCAAAGTAATGCATTTTAAAATCCTTGTATAACCAAACTACCCATTGTTTCAGTTTCAATTCCAGCTATTAAAGCAACCAAAAAAAATTTCCACACATCTCTTTTAATGCTCCATACTGCAGGAAGAAAAGAGACTTCATTACTTTTCAGACTGGCCCGTCAATATTTATTTAAACAACTTTACAGTTGTCAAGAGAGTCCTTGAAGAGGTGTCCAGAACTCAGAAACTGGAAATCTTATTGCACAGTGAATCTCTTGTTAGTCATATCCCGGGCTCCTGCAGAAATTCCAGTTTCATTAGGAGAGCCCAGGAATGAGATGGGAGGCTGCAATGAGACAATGGTCTCTTACACACAGAGAAACTGAAAGGAAGCAGAAGCAGCATTTGAAAGAGAAAAATTTTTCTAATTATCCTGCAGCAGTCTTTCCCACTAATGATTTGTGTCTGTAATCTGAAAGCAAATACAAAAAACCCACCTAACAATACGACAACATCATCTTCTCAAGTTTTATGTATCATTAAAAATATGGAAAGCAGGGGAAATACATTTTTTTTTGGTCATATGGATTTCATAGTGTATTTAGTCTACATCAGTGTATTTAGCCTTCTCTGCTCCAGGCTGAACAGTCCCAGCTCTCCCAGCCTCTCCTTGAAGGACAGATGCTCCTGTTCTGCAATGATTTTTGTAACCTGTCCCTGGGCTCACTCCAGGACCTCCTTGCCTCCTGTCCTGGGAGCCCAGCACCAGACCCAGCACTCCAGGTGTGCCTCACCACAGCTGGGAAGAGGAAAAACCTCTCCTCCCTTACCCTGCTGTCACCACTTCTAACCAGGGTTACACCCAGATCCCCCTTCTCATTCCCTCATAACTTCCCACTTTATTGTAAAGCCCTTCATTTTATTTTGCATCCTGTGTCACATATTGTTTTGTAACAGCCCAAGCCACCTCTCTTGGAATTAAGTTTACATCAAGAAGTTATTTTTCTCTCGCAATGTCATCCTTTGGTGCATTTCCAATACATGTGTGTATTTACTATCTATTTCTATTTGAATAAAATAATCTTTTTTGTATTAACTTTCTAAAAAGAATCCAGGTGCAGCTTTTCACTTTTTTAAAAACTATTTTTAGGTGCTTTTACTATAATTTAAACATATATATGTTTTGAGGGCTTTTACCATTTTGGTTGCTCACTTGACATGAAATGGCACTACTGATTCCTAGTCAAGCAGCTGTTTCTCACACAATTTCTTGCTCCTCACATGGCAGCATTTAGTGGGGATGGTAGGTTCTTGAGAAAAAAAAAGTAACTCTCTCTTTCACTCAAGATCTACAGATATCTCAACAAAAAAGTATTTCCAACAAAGGAAGTGTGCTGTAAAACATGCAGCCATGTTATTTCACATTCATAATCAACAATTGTATATGAAAATTAGTTTTAGTGTATTCATACCAAAATATTACTCTGTCATATACTCTATGCCTTCAAAATGTTGCAGAAACAAAAAACATAAGCCTCAATATGAGCCACCTAACCAAGAACAAATCAAAAATAACTAGTAGCTAGTAAGAATCCAATATTGAAAATTCTGTCCAGACTGTACATACCACCAAAAAAACCCCACCAAAAAACCAAGAAAAATCAACAAACCAAAAAAACCCCTCAGGATTTCTCTTTCCTTTCCTCCTCCTACTTACCCACCATATTAACAACTTATATTCTCCTTTAATCAAAAGCCCAAACTGTTGTTCTTCTATTTAAAGGTTGCCATTCCAGTGTGAGGAGAATGACTGACCAGCACTGTTAAATAATCTTTGTACTGCACAGATGTGGTTCTCATTTTATAACACCTTTTTTTTTGAGACTGTTTGTTGTTCATTTATTACTTGAATGCTTTTCCTACTTGAATAATGAGAACAACTTATTGGTTTATTTTCATCTACTGTTGCTGAACTATATCTTAGATACTCTAACTTGGTTTTTTTATTCCTTTACAACTATATTTTTTGGATTAGACTGCACAGATGCCCTATGATGCTCGAACCCTTGGATCCCAGCCCCCCAAATGCCACACACCTCTCTTTTAAAAGTTTTCCATCAAGCTGAGAGTGAAAGACAGACATGAACAACATGAAGCAGAGCCACTGTCAGCCACTGACAGTGCAGAGAAGTACAGAGAGAGAGATAACAGATCGTAGGGTACTAAGTACCCTACAATTTATGGGAGCAAATAGGGGAGAGTTGAGTGGCAAATTGCCTGCGCTGTTCACAAACCAGCAGGCAACCCTGTTTGCCA
Source organism: Illadopsis cleaveri (assembly GCA_013399915.1). Taxonomy (NCBI): domain Eukaryota; kingdom Metazoa; phylum Chordata; class Aves; order Passeriformes; family Timaliidae; genus Illadopsis; species Illadopsis cleaveri. The sequence goes on from VXBB01024419.1 coordinate 290,860, forward strand.
GCCGTCCAAATTGCTTCTGGGCAATTTGGCACATTTCTACTCTGTTGTGCTATTTCTTATGGCATGACTCTGAGTTTTGATCATTCCCTGTTGTGCAAGATCTTTCCAAACACTCGTAAAACTTCTGAGAGTGATGGTAGCAGCAATGGAACACATGGAAATCATCAGCCGATCAAACGAGCGTTGGAAGTAATTTGAATTCAGATGGAAAAATAGCTGTTTTCAAAAGGATTCAGAAATACATTAAATACCAAAAGAAAACAAAATAAACTAGAAGCTCAACAAAACTCTCTACCCACAGCTGAGAAGAGATTCCTACATTAAAGAACAGAGCACAGGAAATCTGTGAGGAAAGTGGTATGAGAAACAAAACCTTCTTTTGCATACTGAAAAAGATAAATGTGGAGGGAAACACACAATGATCCAAGGAGGATAAAATATAGTTTCATTTTAGGATGTTGTTTCTTTTCTTCTTGATGCATGAAAGGTTTCTCTTAAATTATGGCAAGAATTCCAGCTTAATTCCAAGTCAGGAATCCAGGAAAAGGAATTTCATAGCTAGAGTAGTGTTGGACTTGCTGGTATTTCACAGCACTAACCTACTATGCACTTTTGTTCTGAGAAATTAGAGGAAACTGCAATATATGAAGCAAACTCTGCTGTAATTCTGTGATTAATTTCTAATTCTGATACTGCATGTGTATTCACATTGATACCAAAATCATACACAGATTACAGGAGCAGGTAGACAGAAAACAAACTGTAATGGTGCTTTTTGTAAAAAGAAAAAAAAGAAGTACAAGAAACTCAGCTGTCTTCAAAAGATAAAAAGCCATCTAAAAGATGAAAATATTCAGACACAAAGAAATGTGTATTTATAGACACTGTACTGGAGGCCCAATGGAAACGCAGTTCACCTGTCCAAAAATGTTTATGAGGACAATAAGAGAGACTCTCTCTAAAAGGCCAGGTAAAAAAGCTGTTGGAAGTAAAAAGGCTATTTTGCAGAAGGTGAAGTTATGTCTAAATCAAGCAATAGAGAGGATTATAAATGTTGACACTTAAATGTAAACACCAGGCTAGCCCAAAGGGATTGAGAAGTGATTTGAAGAAGACATGAAAATTAGTAAGCAATCATTTTTCTCAGGAAAACAGCATTGCTACAGAGGGCAAACAGATGATGATATTTAGAAGAAAAATAAAGAATGAGCAGATAAAATAGAACACCCTAAGAAAGCAGAAGGATTTTCTCATATTTGGATTTATCAAGAAGACTGCTTGTGTGCTAAATTTTACTCTTTTTTTAAATATGTGTTTAAAGAAGTCTTTGAAATTAAAGTATGAGTTCAAATTCTTGTAGAATAAACTGACAGGTGGTACAGTGACTAATCATTATTTGCCTAAGGTCTTTAAAAACTTGGGGATAAAAAATCCAAGCTACTAACTCTATCAGGAACTTATCTCTTAAATTGCTTTGATGGAAAATACGCAGCAATTTTTAATAGGTTTAGGGGAGATCCAAGAATGAGGAATGCCCTAAATAAAATAATGTAGATTGATATGATAATTAAGGAAGAGCCTAAGTATCTTCTGTAAAGGGAAGTCATGCTTTCCAAATATATTTTCTCTGAAGGAGTCACTGAGCAAACAGACAAAGGAAAGTAAATTCTATTTCCATATTTAAAAGACATGTAATAAGGTCCCTTGCTGACACTCACCAAGGAGCTAAGCAGCTACACAATCACAAACCAGGATATGTCTGGGCATTCCACAGGTACACCTGCCATGTGATAGTGTTCCATCAGGAGCTGATTCAGTGCCACAAGGCTGATATTCTTTTGTCAATAGTTGTAATGCTTGTTTGGCAATTCTGCTTCTAGTGAATTAACATTTATAATGTAAAATAGACAATTAAAAAAAAAATCTATGGAAATTCTCTCTTTAACATAATTTATGCTTTTCCTTAGCACTTCTCTGCCTTTACTGGCACCCCCAGCTATGCACCCATTTTCCATAATCCAAACCCATATGTATGCAATCATGTCACTGTAGCCACTCATGAATTTGGGAAAAGGAAATAATATCCATGGAAACAATAACACAGAACAGAAAATAAGACCAACCAACTCAATAACAGCAACTGGCTGAATGACAAAAACAAAAGATATTACAAGCAACACATGCCAAAGACATAAATGAATATAGCAATAATTAAATTAATCTAACCTGACAAAAGTATGAGATTGGACCTGAGGATATGGATATTACATGCCCAGGTAAAAAGTAACTGGATAAATTAGCTGGATAAATGTTGGTGCGTGGCAATATGATTTTGCCACACACTGAAAGAGATCAGGAGGAGACCTGCTGGCTAAAGGAGTATGTTAAGAATCAGCTGCTGTTTTATTTGCAAATAGATCTGGGATACTTTCAGCATAATCCTGTCAAAGTATCCACATAAAGGATGTACAAACCATTCATTTTGATTAGGAATCACACTAGGAGGTGTTCAAGCAGTGTTGTCTCTGGTGGAACGTAGCCAAAGCAGCCAACCCCCCCCCACCAAAAATTATGATATTGTCAGTTCAACACACTTCCACTGGCAACAGAAAAACTGGATCATACTTGGACTAGCTGCTCTTCAAAATCATTAGGTTGGAACAGGAAGTTCAATCTTTGTATCAAAGTCAAAAAAGCAGGCAGGGATTTTCTCTTTCCATTTAGCATTCTTAAAATGCATTCTTTTAGCACTGCCAAATCATAGATTTCAACATTCTAAAATTAAAACTCCCTCTGTCTTGCAGCTCATTGTTGCACTGCTTCATTTCTTTAAGGATTTTACTAGTCCAAACCAAAACCACCTTGGTTTTAAAATTTTTCTAAAGCTGGTTCAAGCTTTTTAGCACAACGTTAGGCAAACGTTACTTTGTTCTATATTAGTGAATACAGAAGGGGGAATTATGTTTCCACTCCTTTGTGCTACTTCTTGTGGTCCTTCATAATGGAAATACAGAAAGAAAAGTTTATATAAGCACACATACATATAATATTTTTGGTTTTTTCCAGTGAAAATCTCATTGACCATAATGCAGAATGAATGATGATTTTATATGCTTTAACTACAACCAGCATATTCGTTACATCTCTAATTTAAACCAGAACATCAGCCCACAAATAAAGGGGTAAGAAGAACACTGGTTGAAAACTTGCTGAATATTCTGGTAGGTCTCTCTGCTTTAAGAGGTGAGCAACTCTGCCTAACCTATTCCTGACAGAGACAACCATAACTTTTTCTTAAAATCCTCCTATACTGGCGTCACTTCAACATCCTCAAACTGGCAGTAAAAAAACCCCAACTGTTCCTCATGTTTAATATGGATATTTTGGGGTTCAGTGTAAATCTACTACACTTCTTACCCCTTGCTTAGTATAAAAAAAAGAAAAAAGTCATTTCTTTTCACCCTTGTAACCACTGAGGAGCAAGGAGGAATATTTCAAGTGTTACAAACTCCGTATCAGTCTCTCCTCTACATCGAAGACGACTTTGCTACAGCACTTCCAATGGTCAGTTTTTTAAACTGGTATTTCTCAGCAGACCTCATCCCTCTCTGTCAGTGTCAGAGCAGGGACCAGGTTCCACTTGGGGGTGCCCAGCAATGGGCCAAGAGACAACAGGAAAAACAGAAGCACAGGAAGTTCCACCTGAAGTTCTGAGGAAGAGCTTCTTTCCTGCACAGTGACTGAGAACTGGAACAGGTTTTCCAGAGAGAGTGTGGAGCTCCCTCACTGGAGATACCCTAGAAGTTTCTGATGCAATCCTGTGCTGTATGCTCTGGGATTACCCTGCTTGAGCAGGGAAGTTGGACCAGATGACTCCCTCTGACCTCTTCCAGCCTGCCCATTCTGGGACTCTGTGGTTTGCACAGGTGCAGAATCTAAATCTGGCACAAGGCTGTTTCACCTTAGAAGTACTGAACAGAAGTGAAATTATTTCTCATAAGACAGTGATCTAACATTTTTGCACACGTGGCACTGCCTGTGGAGGTGGCCCCACAGCCCACCCTTGGCAAAATATCCTGGGTACCAACAGCAATTAAGATGAAGTGAACGAAAATACTAAAGAGGAATCAAACACCCCAACTATGCTTGCCCTAAACCTATATTCCTAAGGAGAAATGGATCCATCAATCACATTAGGAAGTGACCAGGGAGCTGCAAGGGGACTGTTGAAACAAAGCAGTCAGATTGAGAGAAAGTATAATGGAAGTACAGACACAGTGTTCATTCCTATTACCTGAATCTTACTCTATTTTGTTATAATCCTTTAATCATTTTTATCAAGATTATTTTAAATCCCAATCCTCTTTTATAGCACTACAGCTACTCTGTAGCTATTCCATTTGTTCACTTAATAACCATATATCCCAATCAACTACTCAAGCTATTAGCAAAGCTACTCAACAATACCAGATCCTAAAAAGAAGCAATCTGAATCCCACTTGTAATTCATGCAATTTGAAATTGAAGTGTTGATAACTATTCTCTAGAAACAGTTTTATATTAATCTATTTTTCTGGGAACAGACTTTGGTGAGACAATGATTGTCAGGAATCTTTTACTGTTTCGATGTTTTAGCTACTGTCACAAACACAAAACTAAATTGACAACAGGATTGATTGCTGCTATTTTCATATTCCCACTGGTCCTAAAATTCCCAGTCAGATATATGACAGACCCTAATATTTTAGGTGTTATACAAGAGTGGCACAAAGACTAAAGAACAAAATAAAAGACTAAAAAGAATAGGATACAAAAGATGGATACAACAAGCTGCATTATTCCTGCAGCAAGTGGTTGTCTCACTGTACGAATGAGCCAACACTGTTGTGAACAGGTTGCCCAGAGGTTGTGAACTCCCCATCCCTGACAGGGTTCAAGGCCAGGTTGGGTGGGGCTCTGAACAACCTGGTCTAGTGGAAGGTGTCCCTGTCCATAGCAGAGGTCTTGGAATAAAATGATCCCTAAGGTCTCTTCCAACCCACTCTGTGATTCTGTCAAGTCTGATGAAATAAAGGAGAACACTGAATTATCAGTCACAAAATCCAGATGCTGGAATTTCACATTTAGCATGAAGGGATAGCACGACTACTTAGTTATGCTATTCCTTCATGGTAAATACGAAATTTCATGCAACCTCATTAAAAGAAAGTTTCAACCACTTGTATGCTTAAGCTATTGTATCATTCACTCCATTTAAATAACTTGTATACAACATGCATATTTTTCAGAGAATTTTCTTGGGCAAAACTCACATAGCTAGTTTTTGTCTAGGTGTTGGCTGAAAATATAGGAACAGCAGCTTCAGACTGAATGAAAATGCAATTACCTCTTCACTCTACCTTTTCAATTAGAGGAGCTAATTTGGCACCTGTTTACACCATTCTTTCTACAGCTATTACTTCTCAAGATAATCAAGTATCCATCCCCCCAAAACCATTTGCTTCTTTTTTGTCTTCTCTTGGCATTGATGCATTTGAGAGAAGACAGTGCAGTGCCAGCACACGCAGCACTGTGTGTATTATTTGGTCTGTACCATGATTTCTTCATGCAGAAGTGATTAAAATAATTTCTTCCTTAACAATGTCTTTAATGTCATAGCACTGTTATCTCAACACATCTACACATGCACAATAAATTCTATAGAAAGGTATCATTTCTTGATTTTTCTGCAATGACATATTGGATTTCTTAGGTATCAGATTAAAATAAGTTGCTAACGATGAATAATTTACTTCAAATTATTCATAATTTATAGTTTAGCAGTTTATGACATGTCTGTATATCTTTATTCCAGGCAGTATTAATTGAAAATAGAGAAATCTAATAAATAATATCTGTTCTTTGAGACATGGAGGCCAGATAGGAATCCAGTAACTGTTTGGCAAGTTCTGCTACTCACAGTGTCTGACAAAAGAGCAGAAAGCTCTTGGTTATAAACCCAAAATAAAAGTAAGGTGGTTTCAGCCATAGACCTGTCACCTAAAAAACATCATCAGCTCTAGGCAGAGGTTTTATCTACCTCTTTTTTGGGCTATGATGGTTCTCACTTAGGTGACAGCACAAGTAAAGTGAGTAGCTGATCAAAAGTGAAAACAAAACCCTCCATCTGAAGCGGCAAGGAAAGGGATGCTCACAGATTTGCAGCCTGAAAAAATACCATAAGTGCATTGTTATGTGATATAAAATTGCAGTCTGTGAAGATATAACACACCTGCTAATTAGTATTCACAAGGAAAAAACCCTGAGATTTGTAACCATCAGACCCTGGAACACTTGCTTTGAATTCTGGTCCTTCCCTTGAAAACAAGATCTCAGATTTTGAGTTCTGTGATGAGCTCAGGAACAGTGGCCAAAAATCTGCTATCAAGTAATTTAATATTCAGGGTCCTTTTTTTCCTTCCTTTAGTAAATTATGACAATCATTTCATTTCCTAAAAGCAGTATTCCTAAAAATGTGCTCTCAGTTTAACTACCCAGTAGCATACATAAGGAAAGCATAGGATCATGCTGACATTCTTGAGAAGACTGATTACAGTTTCCCTCATTCTGGTGATTATGTAGAACAGTAGTGTAACTAAGAGACAAGAAAAAAATCATCCAAGGCATTTTTTATTAAGGATTATTTTTATTAAAGAGAAGTATTAAATCATTTCTTTTGCTACAGTAATGCACTCTTTAGACAAGTGACATTTGAAAATCCTTGCTTCATATAATTTTGAACTCTGCAAAATCATTGACTGACTAATACATTTCACAGTCCTGTTATAGTGTCTTATATGGTTAGTACTTTATAGAGCCCCTGACTGCTATTATCTTCATTTATATATGTCTATTGCATGAACTTGGCTATTCCTTTGGGCTGAACAAGTAGCTTTTCACTTTTGGGAGCATTTTATATGGTTCTATTAGGTTCACCCTTTGGAAAGAGTAATACTAAAGGACTTAGTTGGCTAGAACAAATTGTAAAATATGACCAGAAAAGATTGTTAGATAGGAAATTCAGACACTCAAAGTACCAACAAGCTGGTGGAGGTAAAAGAGCCTAGCCTAGCTTTACTAGCCAAATCAATATTTTCTTTATTTCTTGCTTAACTGCAGGTCTACACACAGCGTATTAAAATAATTGTTTAAGAAATTACATATTCCAAGCAGCTTTGTAGACAGGAAGAATGAATAATGGCTATATTTTCTAAGCAAAAAAAATCCTGTTTCTATGCAGATTTTGTGTGTGATCTGCTGTGATTTGTAGCTAAGGTTGCTGTTACTTCATTCCTTTTTTTTACACGCACAAATTCACACACACAGTGATTTTTCATAACTCACATTTGTTCATCATGAAGACCAATTTAAAGCAGGGAGGGAGTGGGTTGAAATTCATGACACTCACACATTCTCTGTCAGTTCTCATACCTATTTTAGTACTTTATTTGATCTTTATCAATCAGGAATCTGAAGTTGCTTCAAAGCTTCAGCTTTTTAAAAAAATAATAAACCAGCCATAAAGGCAAACAGAAAAAATTATCATTGCTAAACAATGTTACATTCATACAACTGTCATCCATTTAGTCTATCTAGTAAAAAAACACAGGAAGAATAATCATCTAATATAAGTTAGACTACTAAATTACAGCTCCATTTATACCTGCTATGCATTTAGCTGAAGAAGTTAAAAAAAGGTCTCTTGCTGTGGAAAACATACACTATAAAAACCCCACAACATGCCTGATGCAACTGCTTGACTTCATTTGAGCCATGGCATATTTCAGTTACAATAAAAGATTGTGATTAGGGCAGACAACTGATATACCCACTAAAGGGTCTGAAGAGCTCTTTGCTTTCCAAGGTTCCATAAGAAATGGTCCCAGAGTCCTGTGAAGGCATGAGTGCTACAGCACCCTTATAAAAAAACCCTTACCTTTACCCAAATACACGCACAGCCAAGAGGAACATTAAACACTTAAAATTTTGTTTTGCATCTGAAGACCTCATGCTGTTTTCCCTCTGCACTTGCATATGGTGACATCCTCACTCATGCTAACACCTCTGTGCTATGAACATTCTTAGCAGTAGTCTGAGTACAAGGTTATGTAAACTTAATTTAATCCTCTAGAAGCTGGAAGAGGAGAAAAATGCACATTATACCTTTAGATGTAAGGTTTGCCTATAAAAAGAGAAAAACAGAACCAAACAGAAATATGGAAACCCAAATAACAAATAATCAAAATAGGTCCATCTTGATATGGCCTCTGCCTCTACAGATGGGTTAAAATAGATCAGATATAGCAGCATCTCTCCAACAAGGTAATCTGCCACATTAACTGAACAAATTGATATTTATCAAGCTTTTTAATTTTTTTTATGTTTGGGATATGGGATAGTTGCAACTCATTATCCTTATTTAGGTATCTAATGCACACATTGATTCATCTTGCTGTCCCAAACAAGCATCCTTCCTCTCTGTCTTAACAGAAGAAATATCTGAAAATCCTGAACACAACTTGATAACAGTTGAAATAAATTTAAAAACCCCAACATCCAGGAGTAATTTATATTGTTCTTCCACTAACCTACCTTATAAAATTAGTGGCATCAGCAAACCTAAGGAAAGAAGTGAGCAGCCACTCCCTAACACAGGAATAACAAGTTGTAAGCACGAGTTATGAAGCTCTTGACAAAATCACTCAGTAACTCAAGGTCAACATATCCAAAGTTGTGCAAAGCTTAATGTCTCTCAGAAATAAAGCATTTTTGGAGTTACTCTGCATTCACAGGGTCCCAACCACAATTCTCAAGTCTGCTGTTTAGAATGGATGCTACAGGAAGGCTGGAAGAAGTATATCCATCCCAAAGGAAGACATAACCCTCACTTTGTGAACAGCTGTACATTTCTGCAATTCCAGGCCCTGTGTGCTGTGCTATTGCCTGCTAAGACCAGATTTCCAGCTGGCCAAAGCTTTGAGTTATAGAGTCTTCCTCAGACTGACCAATCTAATCAAAATACATCTGAAGACTTTTAAAATAAAAATCAATAAATAAGGAGTTGGTGGGCTATAAATCAGAAAAATTACCATTTTAAGAAGGGAGAATTCCCCAGACCAGGCATTTGTTTCTGAATATATTTTTTCCAAGTTCTAGCAAACCTTGCCTAGGCCTCTGTGGTCCAGAATCTGCCATGTTCTCTGTGGACTGAAGGGCTGCTCCTCACACCTTTCTGCACTTTATGTCAATTCACATAAGGCTCCTACTCCCCTGGCCTCTTACATTCCACTGTCTCTCCCTGGCACCAGATCAGTTATTGCCCAAGGCAAAGAAGAGTTTTCTCCCTCCTGGGAAATCACTCCTCCCCACTGATTCAGTCAAAACATTTTTTTAAACTAGTACGAGAAATTGAAATAGATAAAATAGATGCCATCCATCATACAGACTGGAACATTTCAGTCTGTGGATATGAATTTGTCCAGGAAAGCCTTGATGCACAAACCAGTGAGGTCTTCCTGCTGAGGAGGGATTGTCTGCCTGAGCCAGCTGAGAACTACTTATCCTGTACACAGCCTGCTCCAGACATGGAACAGGCTGTGAACTTTCCATGGTGTGAGAGAACAAGCTCAAGACTGCAAACAGGCTCTGCACAACCAAGTCAGCACCTCCCACCACTAAGTTAAGCCAGTGGGAAGGGACTGCTGTCTTCAGCCCTTTGTGGCTGCTGCAGAGAATGAAGAATTTTCCTTTCCTGCAGTTCTTGCCCTGGCCCTTCATCTCAGGGCACTGTTCTCAGTGGCTCAGTCTGTTTCCAAAATATTCTAAAAATCTTGCTTCACTAAATCTCCAAGGCACTGTTATAAGCCAAACAGAAATAGCACTTAGTCATGCTGCCTATTTTCTGCTTTACCTCAGAGGTACAGACTTTCACCTGTCAAAAGTGCTGTTGAATTTGCTGTTAGCACTGTGAGGGGTCTTTTATCATTATTATCATTCTGTAAAGGCTGACTGCCTGCAGGCTGCCTAAGGGCTGGAGTGTTGAGTTGCCTGGGTTACCCTTTCTTCCAAAACACAGCTAATGCAGAAGGACATTGGGAAAGAAGTGATAAATATTTTTAGTAATATTAAAAATGAACACTCAGTGCTGTAAGAAAATATTTTGCCTTGAGGTGCATACAAGTACTAATGTTGGTGTTAAACACACTTCACAAATTGGAGAAAATGACCTTTCATGAATTGCAAATAAAAGAAATCTTTGCAGGAACCCTTCTGTTCTACCCTTTCCCAAGAGCAGCAAGTGTCCGTGGGGTGGACACTGATCCCCTGATGCTGCCCTACATCCATGGCAGTACTGTGCCACATACAATGGAAACACTTCCTTACAAATCAGCAAATTACACGCCAAGCCCCACTGCATACACAGGCATTTGTGTCCATGCACTCAACACTGGATCAATGGGACTCTGTCCTGCCAGAAAACAGTTTAAGGGTCAGTCATCCCTTAGAAGCCCCACAACCACCAAGTGATTCCTGTTCATTTTGTATCCAGTTTCAGTCAATAGCCAGAAATTTCCAAGTGCATTAATCCATTTGGGTGGCAGTCACAACGCCATGGTCAATACATAGGTTAGCGCATAAGTTTCAACAGACAGACACATTTCACCTCAACCTGCACACACCAAATCCATCATGCAGGGAACAGGAAAAAAAAAAAAAAAAAAAATGGTAGTTTGGTTCTTGGATGAGCTTTTATTTGATTTAACTTGTAAACAGACAAACCTACTTGATAAAACATATACATTAAATTAATGGAGAGGTTCCACTCTGCAGCTTTGATTATTTTCATGCCTACTGTTAATAAGGCAATTTGATTGTGGGACAAAAGTTTGCCAGATGTTTCTTTTTTCCCCCTGAACCTTCAGTCTTCTCCATGCTTGCGATATTAAATTCTTTAATTATACAATTACGGATTTTTTTATTATTATTAACCGCTAACTCATTTTCCAGTGGGAATGATATTGTCTTGGAATAAATTAGAGCTGTACAGCAATAAAAGTCATAACAACAGCATTCTTTCCTATTAAGGATTATGGCTATTCCTGTTGAGAATGATGATTACTAGCAAAAAGAAATTGTAAAACTGAAAAGAAGAAATAAAAATATGACTATAGTTAAGGCAGGTCTCAAGAACCAGAATCTTTGATTACATACTGCTGTGTAAGTTTAGGAAAGTCCCTGAAATAAATGGGGAAAAAAAATCAATATTTCTTCATTTGATTTGTGGCCAAACCTTGATGTCCAGCTGTTGAATATTCTGATTAGGAAATTTTGATAATGCCACCTTGTTTCTGACTGTTTCACAATGCAAAGTACACTGAGATGTGGTTGTATTTAGTGATTCAAAGTGGCGCCCGTTGGCTTTCAATCTTATCACCTCATAGCTGACACAAAACACCAATAATTATACTACTTGGACTTACAAACTTGTAAAAAAATATTTTTTAAGTAAAATATTAGAAACATCACATGTAGTAATAAAGAAAAAAATAATAAAAAAAAAATGGAATTCCACCTACAGAGCAGGATTTGAACAGCAGCCTAGAAACTGAAATGAACATATGGAACTAGAAAGAAAAACCAAAAATGACAAATGGCTGCTTCTTGAAGCTATTTTGTACCTCAAGTGAGGCAAAAGAAAAAAAAAATATACCCTACTTTAAAGTACTTCAGAATGCAAACACTTAAGGAAGCCTAGTCTTGCTTTGCCTTTTGAATACTCACATTTGCACTGCAAGTACAACATTAATATCTTTTTTCCTTGATTTTGAGATTTAGTAATACCATTCCCAGTGGAAAAGGGATGGCATCTGACTGCAGGAATTTATTTTGCTTTGAGTACTAATTATCTGTTGCCGCTTTATTTGGACAGTACCAAGACAGCATTTTTTTTTTTCTGTTGCATGTTCAGCAAAACACATAATGCCTATACTCTGGATGTCGAGGTACAAAAATATCTTTTTCCTTTGTCAAATCAGTATTGACTGTGCTCCTTAGTGCCACTTTGACGTGGTGGCAGAGGGTGGTAGCTGAGCTGCCCTTGAAACAGGATGATGTTTCTTGTAAATTCATCCAAGAGTCAAAGTTTTAATAGATTAATTAAACTTGTCAAACTCTTTAAAAGCATTTTTCCCCAAAGAAATTTATCACCTATGAAGTAATGAGCTAAAGTGCAATAGCTAATTACCTGCAGAACATCAGAAGTACAGAGCCTTTTACTGTAGGGTTACCCTGTTGCATTAGCCTATGGATCTGAAAAATAACCCATCATAACGTCGGAGATGTATTAAGGAGATATCTTAAAACAAGGCTCCATAATGCTCCTCCAAAAACCATCATACCATAAGTTTTAGAGAAAATAAATTTCCAATAGTACAACCACGCCTAATTTCATTTAATCTAAGTTTTGTTGCCCATAAGCATCCTTTTTTGATAGCCTTCAAGTTTGCCTATGTACAGAATTGCAAATTTTATGTGCACACCTCCTGTACTTGGTTCCAGCTTTAGATCCCTGCGAGGAACTACAAGACATTTGATTTCTGAACATATTCATTGCTGCTTTTGCTTTTATCTCTTTCTATAATCAAAACTTGTTAAATGGAAATCAAAACATAGCCAGATGATATGCTTGGGGTATGTTTCAGCTACAAAACTTTCCCCTCACACACACACAAAAAAACATCCCAAAAACCACCAAACCAGAAAACGTCCACAGCTGAAAAATTGCCTAAAAAAACCCTAACAAAAAAATCCCAAATAGAGTGGTCTTATTGGCTGAGTAAATGTATTTAAACCAATCACATATTTCAGTGACTTGTATTTTTTCACCTTTGGGATGTCTTCATGGAATACACACCTAAGCTTTTCTCTCATAAAATTATTTAGGATTTCCACATGTCTAAGGCATCAATCGGTTTAAAGATAAAAGGATATGTAAAGTACATCCTATTATTTATTTGGTTAAAAAAATTTCAAGAATTATATGCCAAGACAGCCAGTTTCTCTCTCATTAAACACAGCATTACACAAAGTGTATGTCATATAGGGGTGGCACTGTAAGAACATCTGTCACTTTTCATATTCTTGCTTTGACATAAACAGGCATTCAAATGAAAATTAAATATTTTAGATTTTTTATTAACTTCATATTTAGTAACTGGGTCAAAAGTGCTTTTTCTTCTCTCAGAGATATTTTAAGGTTTCTCAAGCTATTCATGCAACTGATACACATTTCATGTGGTCTAATTAAAAAAAAAAGTTCCTGAAGCAGCTGCTTCATTTTTCATATCTCCCTACATTTCTGATTTCACTAGTACCAAGCTATTGCCAAGAAAAATATTAAATTTTCATACAAACTTCTGCTAGGCATTGTAAAACGTACTTGTGGGAGATAGACATTTTAGTTAACAATAAACAACCCAGTATCCATTGCATAAAAGGATTGTTTGAACAACACATCCTCTTAGCATTCCATTGAGATCTACTGATATTTCCTTGAGTGATGTCATTAGTACCTGTTGTATTTTTCCATCCTATAAGTTGGCTCATGTTTTTTTATGTAATAGCAAGTTTTTTGCAATGTTTAAGCTCCAAACTTTTTTTTTTTTTTGTCCTGGAAAAACAAACTTTAAAATTGCTTCCTTATGAGGATAGATTATGCTTGCTGTCAATGGCAACTCACAGGTTGTATTGCTGAGCAAGCTTTAAGTGCAGGAGGTTAAAGAAGCTGTAATATCAACACATGTTCAATTAAAACTGCAATCTCATTCAATGTAATTTACTGCAAACATTGAGTTTTACAATGGGGTACACACAGCAATATTTACAACTTCTCACACAAAGCCATTTAACATGATTAGCAAAGCAGATGCAAAGTTTCCTGGTGTAGTCCCTAGCCAACAAAAAAGCAGTAGTACCTAAAGCAAACAGGAACGCCAGCATTTCACAAGAAAAGGATCATTGCTGCACATAACTACTCTACCAACAAGGAGAATGATGGGTTTCATGGTTTGGTTTTTCTTTTTAATAAATATCTTATATCCAAATGTCCCAGGAGACAGAGGAATTCCATGTAGACATTCAGAAAATCAGCCCAAAGACATGCTACAGTATAAATGGGAAAGCAGCAAGTATAGAACTGAAATGGTTAAAATCAAAGATACATAATCTTAAGGTCAATACCAAAGGAACAATAGAAGGATGATATTGGAGTGGTCTCCACAGTTAAGCTCAGTAACTCAGGTGGCTACAAATGGCTGAGGTTTTACTGTATCCCCCAGATATGCAATATAATAAAGCCAGCTATGAATAAACTGAGGCTTGAATTACAAACCCTTCCAAGTCAGCCACAAATACCACATTTCTCTGCTTGGTAAGTAGAGAGCTCCTCCCTGCAAGAGCTACAAAATTCTTTGTATGGCATTCATCAGAAACATGTGTCTAGCATAGGACATCATCTTTCTATATAGGGGCCTGTTCTGAGCCGGTATCAGTCTGGGTTTTTAGCAGGAGCAGATTTAAACTGCTAATCCAGAAACAATTCCATATATTTCTTCAGTGTCTTCTACTAATGCCCCTCACCTATTTCACACGCACACTCTGGGAGCAAGAAGAACCCTACAAATCCCAAACCTTGCTTTTTATTTAATTTTTCCCTTTTGAGTCCTAGATCTCACAAAAACTTTCAGATAGAATAAGACAACTTTTCCCCTTTCTTTTCCAATAAAAATCACACAAACATACAACCTTAGAGTAGCTGTCAGACCAGGTATTTTTATCATTAAGATAAACTGGAATTAGAGAACAGATAGGGAAGATAAAGAAGGGGGATGGAGTAGGGAGCAAATAATTTATCAGTCTGCTTTCTAGACACCTGTTTTATAATTGAGATAAGGGCAAAAATATCCAAAGAGGCTGAAGTAAACATGGGCTGGAATAGTGGAGCATGTTGGCAATGCCATTCCTCAGAGAATGTGTGAAAGACCCAATGCACTCTGTACAGAAGACATTGAAGTGATTTGGTTTTCTACAACTTCAGGTTGTTGCTGACATATCAGAAATATCACTGGAAATAGAAAGGAAAAGAAAAACAAAAAAAGCAGAAAAGCCTACTCAAAAGCCACAACTCATCACAAACTGCTCTTATAGACAAAATGTAATTAAGTTTATATCAAAGAATTAAAATCAGAGTTTACAGTGAGAAATTAAGAAGTTTTCCTTTTACATACATCAGCTTATTCTTTTGCCTTTCAAGACTTTTTTTCCTTCTTCCTTTTATTGAGGCAAAACAGGATCTTGGTGTGCTGTTTATATGAGAACAAAATTTGAATGGAGCACATGTATATACCTTCACTCTGCTCTAATTAAAGAGATTCATTAAGTGTTTTTTCTTTTTTAATCTCTTCTCACAAAGAATGAACAGAAGTAATTTTTGGGTTTTTGTTCAGCCACATCTGAAAAGTACATGGTCATTTCTGCACTTGTAAAATGCATTTCAAAGTCTGTCCTGTTTTTACAAGGCAAGAGCCTAATGGGAGAGAGAAGGAGGTCATGAAATAGCTGTGCTTTTCCACACAAGTCTGCAGAGACATGATCTGGCCTCAGCATTCAGATCTCCAAGTGCACAGAGATTCACCCTTATCAGCATTTCTTGCAGACAATCAAATTCAAATCACCTTTTGTAATTACATTATGAGATACTGTAACCCACTTTCTTCCTTTCTCCCCTCATGCCATCATAGAGAGTTGCCAATGTAAGCACTTCCTTTATTGAGATTTTGGGAATTTTACACGTTCATAGCTATCAAATCCCTGACACTTGGCTATCCTTATGGACAGGAACTGCTCCAAGCAGTGTCATTTGGAATCAAAAAGGAAAATGTGTGCCCAGCTGTGGAAAATCTGCCTTTAGTCACCTACTACCTGTATTTAGTTTGCATACACACACCAGACACATATCCACAGAGAATTCTGCAGGACACTATTTCACCATTTCCAATAATATCTCAAAGTTAATCAGTCTACTCCTCTGCAACACCTGACATGCCTCTTCCACCTGAACAGCTAATGAATCTCATTAATGTGATGAAAATTACAGGGATGATGCGTGTACGCAGAGCTACTTGACATGAACAAGGACAACCAATAGTACCCAGAGAATATGCAGCAGCTGGGATGTGCATAGTTTTATAAACTTCTATTTCATGAACCTTCTCCAAAAGAATATGCAGTCATGTCCACTAATATAAGTGTATTTCGCAGCTACAGGTGCAGCAAATACACAAAGCCATTATGTCAAGTTATTTACCAAAACCCTCAAATATTAGCCCAAACACAAATTTTTGTGTTAGTTTTTCAGTATGTCTAACATTCACTCATACAAGACTAATTTTATTTCAGGCCCCTACACCTAAATTTGAGTATTTAAGTCTACAAAATGCAACACTTCTATTCAATTTTTAAATTCAATTCTAAAAAAACTCAAGGGGGACTTTCATAACAGTTGTATATAGTGATAGGACAAGGGGGAAGGGCCTTAAGGTGAGGGAGGGTAGGTTTAAATCAGCTGCTAGGAGGAATTTCCATGCTGTGTGGGTGGTGAGGCACTGGAAGAGGTTTCCCAGAGAAATTGTGGACTCGTTTCTTGAAGTGTTCAAGGCCAGGTTGTGATGCCTTGGGAAAGGCTGACCTGAAACAGAGACTGGATAGAGCTAGAGAATAAAGTAGATATTTATTGAAAAGCCTTTAGGGTACACCTTGGACAGGACTGGCTAAAAAAACAGGACTGGCTAAAAAAACCCCTGACTAGGGCTACACCCAAGG
>VXBB01024421.1:32452-51703 GCA_013399915.1 Illadopsis cleaveri
TGCCCAAGGTGTACCTTAAAGGCCTTTTAATAAATCTCTCCTTTATTCTCCAGCTCTGTCCACTCTCTGTTCCAGCTCAGCCTTCCCAAGGCATCAAGGGTCACTGTGTTGTTTGCAGGAGCTCTGCCATGTTCCCACAGGGGAAACAATTTTCCTTCCCCCAAATTTTGTGTTCAATGTCTCCTGATGGCTGCAGAAAACCAGTCAGTCGTGTCTCCTGTGGGTGCAGAGCCTCTCCTAAGGCAGTGGGGAAGAGTTGGGTGAGGGCTCATCAGACAAGGTTTTGAAAATTACTCAGATAATCAAGGAAAATGTGTTTCCGCTTGAGTTTAACATGGAAATGCTCCTGTATTTTGGTGATTCTCAGCTTCTTCACATCCTGCTTGAGCCTCAGCCCATCCTGGATTGGGAATGTGGGAGCCAGCTCAGTGATTGCACTTGGGATGAGCATCCACCTTGGACTGGATCCACTGGTGTTGGCTGCAGAGCCTCTCCCAGGGCAATCCATGACTCCAGGGGGCCTTTCCCAGTTCAGGAACACAGTGTTCAGCCTCTCTCCAGTGCTGCCCATCTCCTCTGACAAGAAACCCAATCCTGCAGCCCAAACCCCCTCTGGGGACAGTTCACCAGAACTGAGGCTTGATTTAAAAGACCTGACTTGTTTGGCTTAATCTTGACAAAATTCTTTTCTAGCCCTAATCCTCTCCCAGTGTAAGGTGAGATCTTGAAATACCTGGCAAACTTAGAGCTCAGCTCTCTCTCTCTGCATCTCTGGGCCTCTCTGCAATCAAAGGTGAAGGGGGTAGGGGCATTTTCAGCCCCTGCCAAAGATAAATCTCCTGCTGGGAGCAAGCAGGGAGCTCTTTCCCAGTCTGTGGTTAACAAGTTGATCTGACAGGCCAGAGGTGAAGCAGCCACTTGAGCTGAATTACAGGGTCTGACCAAAGATCCAACACTTCCTCTGGCTCATTAGCACAGCTGTGCTGCATCCCTGGGGACTATTTCTATCTTCTGGCTTGTCCCATGTTGACTCTGGAAATCCAGAGGCTTAGCATGAGTTTGGAGAGAGGACTGGAGCTGAAGAGCTGCCCTCGGGGAGGGCGTGAGCTGGGCTGAGGAAAGCTTTGAGCAGCCCCTGTGGTCAGTGTTACGAGCTGTAATGTCCCTACTGGTTTGTGGAGCAGAGGAAAATGTGTTTCCAGGCAGAGTCCTGCCTCTCTGCAAGGTGCAGGGCAGGGACTGGGCTAAAGGGATGGTGCTTGGAGGGGACTGGGACCAGGCATCATCCTGTTCTTGCAGGATCAGCTGGATTCCTGAGCTTGCAGAGGGATCACCAACCCATGAAGAAACAAATGTGATGCCTTAAAAGTCACTGCAGTGCCTGGGGGGGCGGATTTGTGTTCCCAGTGCATGGCCTGGGTTCAGCAGGGCTGTCCCAGACTCAGCAGGGTGGGAGGCACCAGGGGAGGAGAAGGGCGTCCTCCCTCAGCACCACATCCCTGGGGCTGCTCGAGCCTCATGGAAAATCTGAGAGCTGGAGCTGAGCTGACAGCCTGGCCTGGGCTGACTCACTGGGACAAAAACACCTCAGTTTGGGGCTGCACAGGCTTGCTGACCCTGTTACTCCATGGCTCTGGGTGTGTTTGTGCCAGGGGCTGGATGTTCCCCCTCACAGGCTGGGGCACCTCGTGGTGAGGAGTTGAGGGGTCACTCCTCTGCTCCCAGAGCCTCCAGAGAGCCAGGACTGAGGTGAGCTGCTCCCAGGGATGCTCTGCTGGACACATGAGGGGCAGAGGCAGGGACAGGTCAGTGGCATTGTCCAAACTGCTGCTCTTCCCTGCTCCCAGAGCTCTCTGCAGGCTCCTTCAAGTGGTTTGGGTTGAAGTGGCTCTAAAGCTGGGGTCTGACCTTTCAGTTTTGTTCAGTTTTACTCCGTTGTGGGTGAGGGGAGCAGAGATTGCTCAGGATCTGCATTGGGTGTTTCTGCTGTGGTACAGGACTGTTCTCACAGTGAGCAGGCTCTGAGCTGAGTCAGGGATTTGGTGCCCATCCTTTGCTTCTTCTTAGAGCCCCAAAAGGCTGTTGAGCTGTGGATTATATATGAAAATGTCTTCAATATGTGCCTGACAAAGCAGAGCCTGCTGGGTTGGAGTTTCTCCTCTTGTTGCAGCAACAAATGAGATCCAAAGACAAATTTATAGGAATCTTTCTGCTGACCTGGTGAGGTCTGAAGTGTTTTAAAGCAGCAAACACCAAGCTTCAGCCCACGAGGTCTGGCTGCAAAACAAGATGAGTGGTGCAGGCTTCATTTTCGGGGTGCAGCGTTGCACCTGCTCTCCGTTCCCAGAGCCTGGCTGGGAGATGCGTGGCTGGATTTCCAGGGCAGCTGCTGCCCTTGCTTCAAGCACCAGCCACACGTTGCTCCTGCTCCTGTCAGCTGCCCGAGCTCCTCTGTTTGTGTGGCTAAAACTTGAAGGCTGGGAGAAGGAAGAAACCTGACCAGTGCAATGGAAACCTTCAATTCCCCGCGGTCCCAGGAGGAGCGGAGCAGCTCCAGGCTGGGAGCTGGGAATGAACTCGGTTTGTACACTGCCTCGCCTCTCCAGGAGGAGCAGCAGCCAGGAAAAATATCAACAGTTCCATTAAAAAGTCTGCTGGTTTGCTAAAGTAGTGGAATAAACATACCTGTAGGTAAAACAGCCCGAACCGCACAGGAAACATTAACGGGAGCGAACACACGCAGCCTCGCTGCCTCTCCCTGTGGATCTCCCCGCTCAAAAACACTGCCTCCATGGCGATGGGGACATCAAACAGCAGCTGGGGGGATTATTCTTAGCTGGGGAAGAACTGGCTTGCGTGAAACAGGGGCTCCGTGGTTTCCTAGAAAGGCAAAACCTGGGCTGAGCCTGCCCTGTGCTGCTGCGGGCTCTGGGGAGGGGAGGGACCTGGAGTAAAAATCGAGGCAGGATGTGGTTTGGGGTGGTTGGTAGCCCTTTGTTTGATTTTTTTATATTTTTTTTTTTTTTTTTAAATTGCTCTTCTTAGCTTTCTGATCCCTGGTTCTGTGGGAATTGTGTGGGGCTGACCTGCTTTTTCTCTAACCAGTGGAAAAGCTGGGATGAAAACCAGTGGGAAGTGGGAAGCACCCTGGGAGCTGGCAGAAGAGCGGGGTGGGTGTGGTAGCACCAAATGGGGGATCCAACCACCCCCAGCCATCAGTGCAGGGTGGAGTTGGCCCCTTCCCATCTGCCCAGACCCCAAAATCCATCCTCTGACCCCTTTTGGGACAGGGGGGGATGGAGGGAGAGCTGTATTTGATATTTCAGTGAGGGGATGTGAACCTCGAGCGGGAGATGCTGCCAGCACTGCTTGGAGCAGGGAGCTGCCCATAAAACCCAACTTCCCCTTGGCCATGCCCAGCAAAGAGGGTCTGCCCAGAAAACCCATGTGGAAAATGCCTTTGGTTGCAACCAGATGGCACCTGTCAGGCACGGGGAGACGTTTCTATTAGTGCTCTTACTGGAGTGTTTTGGATCCCTCCCAGGCTCGAGCTGTCCTCCCCGGGGCAGATTGATGGGATTATTGCGTGCTAGAGACAGTCCCTGTGCTCCCAGGCCTCATCTGCACAGCCACTTAGCACAACTAATCTGAACTGACTTTTAAAGTGGATTAGTTCAATTACTCTTAACTAGCCCCGGTGTGGAAACACTCTCCTTGGGGATTAAAGATCCTTAATTCACTTTAACAGCCTTGATTTCAATGCAAAGCAGGCTAAAACTGAATTAAGGGCACTTCAGGGCCTTGTTTGGAGGAGGCACTCCAAAACTGATGTGGTTTAACCACCCCACTTTGCATTCCTTGGCTCGATTCATTCCAGTTGAGCCCTGCTGGAGTGTCCCCTTACTGGTGACTAATATGGGCAGCCTCTCAGATAGAAAGCTGCAAACTCTTTACCTCAGCTAAAGTGTGAACCAGCTCCTCTGAACGCCTCCAGCATCTGCTGAGCCACTGCTTAAAATTGGTGTTTTAGAGGTGTTTACTCTCCTTAATTTTTTTGAACTTTTGTTTTCTTTTCTGGATCTTGCCTTTTTTTGTTTGTTTGTTTGTTTCCCTTTAACTCTTCAAACCAAGCTCTTTGCATTTTCACTTAAAAATGCAAGGCAGTGAGTCACACATCAGCTTTTCTCTGCTGTCCTGAAGTCTCTGGGTGAACTGGGAATACTTGACCAACAGCACACTCCTCCTTTAGCTGAGGAGTTTCTCTCTAGTTGAGGGTGAGCTGTGGTTGTGAAAGACTTTTTGGCCTCAGTTTTCCTGAAGTTTTTTGTGAAAAACAGTCATTCCATGTGGTGCCCTGGGTTTGGAGGGAGCTGGGTGGGACAGGGCTTTTCCTCTGCACTTGAAGTGTTGGATGATGTGGGTGTGGAGGAGAAGAGGGGAATCCTGACAGTGCCAGGGAAGATCCCTGAGGGGAAAAATATCATGATTTTTTTGTTTGTTTTGTGCTGTTCCTAAACATTTTGACTCTGAAGGGGAGAAGAGGTAGCACTGACCCCTCTGCAGATGGGGCTCTCCACCCCTTATCCTCACCCCACACCCCATTTTCTCACCTAATACCATCCTGACCCCTTGTCCTTTCTGTGAGACCCCTGCTTTGGATCCAAATTTAATCCCTGAGGAGCAACTTCCAGTAGATTGTGGAGGGAATGGCTGCTTAGCACAGCTCTGCCACCTTTCCTTTCCGAGGGAAGGAGGGGTTAAACCCGATGACTGCAATGAGTGCCAGCATTGCTCTGGGTAAGGCTTCTCCCGTGTGCCAGAGCAAGGTTTATTTTACTAATAGCCCTGTGTAACTTCACCCTCCCCTCCTGCTCGGGGATATTTCAGCTCCTCTCCTTAGTTCAGCATCACTTCAGAACGGGAGGAGCAGTTTGGGTGGCCACAGCAGCAGCTGGCAGCCATGTAAGGATTTTTTTTTTTTTTGGGGTGGCGGGGAGCAGTGAACAAACCCTGAATTTNGTTGCCCCAAGCAGCAGGTGGCGGCCATGTAAGGATTTTTTTTTTTTTTGGAGGTGGCGGGGAGCAGTGAACAAACCCTGAATTTCTTTAGGTCGGGTTTTTCATGGCTCTCCTGAAGAGTCCCCACAGGCTGTGGAGAGGGGAACAGACACTGCACACAGGCAGGACATGGATGCTGCTGCTGCTGCCCTGATGTGGCGGGGCTGTGAGACCTCTCTGTGCTGCAGCTCAGAAATCCCTCAAAGGCCCCTCTGTGCTGCCCTGCAAAGGCTGTGTCTCGCTTACGAACCCTAAACTGATTTAATCTCGTTTTCTTGCCACCAAGGAACTGCTCCCTGCCTGTCCACAGCAGCTGAAGGACATCACCAAGCTGCTCCTCAGCCCCTGGTGGCTCTCAGGCTTGGCTGGGAGCTTGGCACAAACAGTGACACTGTGGCTGCTGTGGCTCTGCACTTAATTACCTTTCTCTGGTGAAGTTTTGTGGAGCAGTGATGGAAATCAGTGACCAGATTTGGGGAGGTTTTTTTTTGTTCTTATCATGGAGTGGGTTGGGTTGGCAGGAACCTTAAAGATCATCTTGTTCCACCCTCTGCCATGGGCAGGGACACCTTCCACTATCCCAGGGTGATCCAAGTCCAGCCTGGCCTTGGACATTTCCAGGGATCCAGGGGCAGCCACAGCTTCTCTGGGCACCCTGTGCCTCCCCACACTCACAGGGAATCATTTCTTTCTAACATCCAATCTAAGTCTCTCCTCGTGCTCAAAGAGTACCCTCAAAAAAGAAACACCTTTTTAAATTTAAATTTTTAGTTACATGGCATTGTTTTTAATTACCTGGATCATGAGCTCTTTCTCCCTAGGTTTTGGTGGCAATGCCTGGTGAGTTTAGCACCATGAGGTGCTGGTGTTTTCCTTCTTCAAGACACATTAACTTCATCTTTAGCATCTCTTAAGGCTTTTGGGGACAGTTGCTCTGGGAAATACTGAAAACAAAGACTGCTGAAGACACAGAACACATCAGTTTTGTGTCAGTGTCGAACTGAGAAACTCCTGAGAAGACGCCTAATGTTGCTGAGAGCTCTTTCACCTCAGAGCACGTTTTTATTTGGGACTGATGCTGGTTTTCAACCTCAGGGTGTATAAAGAGGTGCATTAAATACATCCTGCAAAACCTTCTCCTCTCTTAGGGATGCCCTGGAAGTGTTCAATGGGTTGGACAGGGCTTGGAGCACCCTGGGGTGGTGGAAGGTCTCCCTGCCTAGGGCAGGGAGTGGAATGGGATGATCTTTAAGGTGTTTGCCAACCCAAACAATTCCATGATTCTCTTGTCTGTTCTAGGAGAGCTTTTTGAAGGCCTCTTTGACGTCAGGCTCACAAAGTTTGAGTTTGTGACCATCGTCTAAAGAGGGAATCTGACAAGCTGCTCTCGAGGTGGGAATTGCTCCCATCCAAGAGCAGCCCAGTGTGGTTTTCCATCCCTTGTGGCTTCCTGGGGGGATTGCAGCGCTCCAGAGCTGCTCTTGGAAGTGGTCAGGAGTGCTGGAAACCTAAATGCAAGACCTGCCTAGTCCTGAGAGCTCCATTTTAGACCCAAATTAAATTATTTCGCTTGCAGTGCCACATCTTCCATTGTGTGTTGCTGTGACCATTGGGTGGGTGTGGGGGGAAAGGATCTGCTGGAGTGACCCTAAAAACGGGCTTTCAGTAGGTAGAACACCTAAACTGAGTTTTTCCTCCTGGAAACTTTCAGTCTGAGGGACGTTGACCTGTGGCATTCGTGGGATTGGTGAGGTTTTCCATATTTGCTGTGTAAGTTGCCCCCCCCTTCTTTCTACTCCTGCAGCTTTTCCACAGGGATGGAAACTCTGCTGTTTGGGGAGATCCTCGACTTCCATCCACAGAAATGAACTAATCAGTGTCAAAATTGGGAGTATTGGATCGAGTGAGATGTTGGTGTGTGGATTTTAGGGCTTTTCTGTGGTTTCACGTTGGGAAGAACAAACCTAGGAACATTTGAAGAAACTGAGAACTTCACGAGTTCCTGCTGTGATCAAGTGGTGGCTGGGTGGAGGAGCTTTAATTTAACAGAATTAAATCTGGAGTAGAACCCCAGCTGCTGCCAAGTCCTGTCCCTGTGACTTTGAGGATCCAAAGGGGAAGTTTCTTTGCAGACCAAGCTCTTCTCCGGTGAGGTGAGGCCAACATCTTCCCCAGTAGTCCCAAACAGAAAGGTGATGTTCTCAAAATCACTGAAAACTCTTAAAATCACTCAAAAATCTCTGCTGTGGGATTTTTATACATCCTGCTTAATGGGTTCACACTGGAACACTTCTTGATCTCTTGCTGCCCTGCTTTCGGCAGCCTCTGGACAACCTGAGGGCTGTTGCATTTGGGTGCCAGGATAATTTGGTGAGGATTTGTCCTTTCTAATGGTTTCTTTCCCACCTCACTCTTTAAAGCTGCTCTAATTCCATCTTGCCCTAATTGTGATATGCAAACTTTAAAAGGAGAATCGCAGCCAATGCATTTTAAGATCCTTTTGGGCAAGCAGCCCCCTACTTAACGTGATAAATTTGGACAGCTTTTCTCACTAAGAAAAATAAAAAGCTTTCCAAATCAAGAAAATTATGTAAGCAAATCCGATGAGTGTGCTCTAAAATTAAACCTGCCTCGCAAGCTTTGAGACCTTTAGTGTGGAACTAGTGTTGGGGTTTTTTGGGTTTTTTTTGGTTGGAGTTTTTGTTTTGTTTTTTTTTTTTTTTTTTTTTTTTTGAAGCCATAAAACCTTGCTGGGGAGTGTCTAGTGGTTTCTTTCTGATCCACCCATCCACTTATTGTGACCAAATATGGAAGAACATAGAATTACCAGGGACCATCCTTGCCCAGGACCCACCATCCTAAATGATCCACAGTAGGTATTGGTCCAGGAATTTTATGGAAGCATGTCCTGTTCCTTCATGGATCTCCTGCCATGCAGCATCCAAAAGTATGACTCTGCAGAATTCCAGAATGGTTTGGTTTGGAAGGGACCTCAAAGCCCATCTCATTCCAACCCCCTGCCATGGACAGGGAACCTTCCACTATCCCAGGGTGCTCCAAGCCCTGTCCAACCTTGGACACTTCCAGTGATGGGGAATCCACAACCTCTCTGGGGACTGTGGTGCAGTAGCTTGGTATGGATTTTCTGTGCTGTCTCCTCATCTGTGACCCAAATTGTTATGTGTGAGCTTCCTAAACCCGGAGTTTGCAAACTGTTATGGACACTCTACAAATGATAATTATTCCAGGATGAAGGTGGGATAGAGAGGTTTTTACTGTGTCACTTTTCCATAAATCCCTGTCTCCTCATCCCATGTGCATTGGGAAATTCTCTTTTCTTGCTGCTGTCCCTCCCATTGTGTCACCTAAACTCTGCTCCACTTTGTCCAAGGTGTGTTTTTCCATGTTATGTACCCAAAGTTGCTTTGAAGACCTTCATTCCCTTGCTGCAAACTCGGAAGAGCTCAGCATTATCCCATTATCCTCCAGGGACAGCAGTCAACAGCTTCCTCCTGAGGGAACTGGAGGTGCAGGCACTGATCTCCTCTCTGTACTGACCAGTGACAGCATCCAGGAGAACGGCAGGAAGCTGTTGAGGGGCTCAGGTTGGATATCAGGAAAAGCTTCTTTCCCCAGAGGGTGCTGGGCACTGCCCAGGCTCCCCAGGGAATGGGCACGGCCCCGAGGCTGCCAGAGCTCCAGGAGTGTTTAGAAAACTCTCTCAGAAACACTGTGGGATTATTGGGGTGTCTTTGCAGGGCTGGAGTTGGACTTGATGATCCCAGTGGGTCCCTTCCAGCTCAGGATATTCCATGATTTGAGTGTCTCCACGAGGTTTCCCTGTTGGGACTCTGGAAGCATTTGGAAGCCAAATGCCCGTCCAGTTTGGAATGAGAGGGAGACCCTCAGCTCTGCATGCAGTTGTTTTCTCCAGCCAGAGCAGGAGTTAATTGACCTTAACATTTGTTCTGGGTCATCTTTGTGCTGTTGATAGCCTGGGGTGACCTTTAGGGGTTCACAGCACCTTTCCTGGCCAATGCCAGATATAAACACCTGTAAAACTTCAGCATTTCACCCTACAGAGTCTCACACTGTGCTCTTCACTCGTTGCCCCCAACAGCTGTGTCAGCTCGGCCTCCCAAGGTGTTTCCATGTCAGAAAATCCCCCCTGATCCTGTTTTACTCCTTCATCTGCAGCCTGGGGACAGGTTTCCAGCAAACACTCGGAGCAGTTGTTAGCGTTGCTATCCTTCCCCTCTCTCCTTCTTGGCCCTTGGTCCTCCCGAGCTCGTGCAGCCAGGAGAGACGCTGAAATCCCGACTGTGCAGGACACGGGATGGATAAACATCTTAATCTCACGGATCCTTCAATCTAAATGTTTTCTGGGGCCCTCCTTCAAGGCAGGATTAGCCAGGAATGGCGTCCCAAAGGTCGTAGCCTTGCTCTGACTCGCGCCGCCGCTCAGGATGCTGAACGTGTGTGAAAGCTTCAGCAAAAGGCCTGGGATGCCTTCACTGTTCTCCAAGGAGCATCTGTGTGTCCTCTTGGGCTTTGGACTTTAGTCTTGGAGCTCTGCCTGCCCCTGTTAGCCATTGTGATAGCGTTGCCTGGAGCGCCCAAATGTGACATGTAGCAACTGGCATTTTGGCTACACTTAAGTGTAAGATTTTTCCAGTGTGGGTTTATATCTGGGTTGTTGATATTTTTTTTTTTTCCTCCCTTCTCTCAAGTGTGTGCATATTACTGTTATGATTTATTTTCAGGCTCTGACTTGGGTTTTATCACTTGAAATGCTTTGGAAACTTGGAGGGCTTTTTTTTTTTTTATAATTAGTGGCATGGCCCTCTTTACCTTGGAGGAAAATTCCAGGGTGAAGAATGCTTTTGATTCACAAAGAAATTATGTTACAAAGGTTTTCCTCTTATCTTTGTGCTCTTTGGGCATTACTTTCCTCTTCGAAGTTGCCATTTGCTTTGCTAAAGTTCACTTTGCTTCTTGACAGCTCTAAAATGGATTAGGGTTTGTTACTGGAATGTCAAAGCCCTCAATGTGGATATCCTTCAGCAGAAAGTTGGGTGGGAAGTCATGATCCTGGGAAAATAGTTGTGAGTTCTTGCTTAAAGCGACACAGGATGGAAGAAATGAACGCAAAGAGTATTTCTGATGACAAATAGCAGTATTTTTGTGCTAGGGTGGGCTATTCTGTCTCCCTTCATCCTGACACCTGTAACAACAGAGTGAACATCTCCGAGTCGTTCCCTCCCTATAAAATGTGGCTCCATGATTTGGGTTTCAGGGCTTTTTGTCAGAGGTGTCGAGGTGTTGGAGCTGCAGGTTGGTGTCCTTGGGGATGTGGGTCAGGGAGTGCTGGATGCCTCCCCAGCGTCGGGGGGAGGTTTGGCAGGAGGCTCTGGCAGCGGGGAGCCACCGAGGCTGAGGTTGGGACAAGGCTCTTGACGCGGGGCCAGCGGGAAGGACTCGGGCTCAGACAGACACAAGATGGAAGAAATGAACGCAAAGAGTATTTCTGATGACACATAGCAGTATTTTTGTGCTAGGGTGGGCTATTCTGTCTCCCTTCATCCTGACACCTGTAACAACAGAGTGAACATCTCCGAGTCGTTCCCTCCCTATAAAATGTGGCTCCATGATTTGGGTTTCAGGGCTTTTTGTCAGAGGTGTCGAGGTGTTGGAGCTGCAGGTTGGTGTCCTTGGGGATGTGGGTCAGGGAGTGCTGGATGCCTCCCCAGCGTCGGGGGGAGGTTTGGCAGGAGGCTCTGGCAGCGGGGAGCCACCGAGGCTGAGGTTGGGACAAGGCTCTTGACGCGGGGCCAGCGGGAAGGACTCGGGCTCAGACAGACACAAGATGGAAGAAATGAACGCAAAGAGTATTTCTGATGACACATAGCAGTATTTTTGTGCTAGGGTGGGCTATTCTGTCTCCCTTCATCCTGACACCTGTAACAACAGAGTGAACATCTCCGAGTCGTTCCCTCCCTATAAAATGTGGCTCCATGATTTGGGTTTCAGGGCTTTTTGTCAGAGGTGTCGAGGTGTTGGAGCTGCAGGTTGGTGTCCTTGGGGATGTGGGTCAGGGAGTGCTGGATGCCTCCCCAGCGTCGGGGGGAGGTTTGGCAGGAGGCTCTGGCAGCGGGGAGCCACCGAGGCTGAGGTTGGGACAAGGCTCTTGACGCGGGGCCAGCGGGAAGGACTCGGGCTCAGACAGACACAAGATGGAAGAAATGAACGCAAAGAGTATTTCTGATGACACATAGCAGTATTTTTGTGCTAGGGTGGGCTATTCTGTCTCCCTTCATCCTGACACCTGTAACAACAGAGTGAACATCTCCGAGTCGTTCCCTCCCTATAAAATGTGGCTCCATGATTTGGGTTTCAGTGCTTTTTGTCAGAGGTGTCGAGGTGTTGGAGCTGCAGGTTGGTGTCCCTGGGGATGCGGGTCAGGGGGTGCTGGATGCCTCCCCAGCCTCGGGGGGAGGTTTGGCAGGAGGTTCTGGCAGCGGGGAGCCACCGAGGCTGAGGTTGGGACAAGGCTCTTGACGCGGGGCCAGCGGGAAGGACTCGGGCTCAGACAGACACAAGATGGAAGAAATGAACGCAAAGATCATTTTGATGGTAAATAGCAGTGGTTTTGTGCTAGGGTGGGTTATTCTCTCTCCCTTCACCTTGATGCCTGTAACAACAGAGTGAACATCTCCCAGTCGTTCCCTCCCTATAAAATGTGCCTCCGTGATTTTGGTTTCAGTGCTCTTTGTCTCTCCAGCTGCCTGTGAGTGATACATTGTTGGGGCACTCTCAACCACTGCTATTTTGGGGGCTGGACAGGGGTAAACTGGAGGGATTCCCTTTCTCCACCACCAGGAAAACCAATGACACCCTGGGGAACGTGGCAGAGCTGGCGAGCTCCTTGTTCTTGCGGTTGGGGCCGCGGGATGGCTGGAGGGGTTTGGCTGGAGGAAGCGAGGTGTGGGAGCTGCAGGTTGGTGTCCCTGGGGATGTGGGTCAGGGGGTGCTGGATGCCTCTCCAGCGTCGGGGGGAGGTTTGGCAGGAGGCTCTGGCAGCGGGGAGCCACCAAGGCTGGGGTTGGGACAGGGCTCTTGACATGGGGCCAGCGGGAAGGACTCGGGCTCAGACGGAGAAAGGGGCTGGGGAATGTGATCCCAGCTCCCAGGGAAGGACGTGGCCAAGTTCTGTCACAGAGCTCTTGGGTTTCAGCTGCTGCTTCGGCAGCGTGGCTGTGTGGGATTTGCTTAAAAAGCTGGGGATTCTGGTTCAGTTTGTCCGAGAAGCCAAAGGCAGAGCTCACGCTGGGGTCTGTGTCTGCCTAAACTCCAAACTTCCTTGAACCTCCTGAATTTCCCTTCAATTCGCATCCATACCTTTCCTTTTAAATATGTTTTGCTACAGGATTCAGGGGAAAAAAAATGACTCAGGCTAAATTGGAGTGCAAGCAGGGCTCAGACATATTTTAACTTCTTTTGCCCTGAATTGTCTTCATGTATTGAGTGGGCAGCTCTGGTTCTGCTTATTCTCCCTGCTGTGGAGATTTATTCATTAGCAAGTTTTTATTTTAATTTTTAATTGGGAATATAAGTCTGCTCTTGCTCCAGTATCATTATTAATTTTTTTTTTTGAGATTTTACTCTATAGCTGATCACCTTTGTGACACTTGGAAATTACTTTAGATCCTTCTGGTTTTATTATTTTTTAAAAAATATTTTTAGCTTATTAACTCTAATTCTGATAGGCTCCATGTAGCTGTGCCCTGTATCCTCCTGGGAATAATGAGTCAGTCTCCAGATCCACAGAAATAGGTGGGATGTGGGATTTGTACAGCTAAGCCCACGTGCATTTTGGAGACAGATGGAAACTCCATTTCAGGCCAGGGCTGCTCTGGTTGTGATTAGCTCTAATGAGCATCTGTTGATGGAGTAGTTCAAGAGGGGTTCTCAGTGTTCTTTATCCCTGCTCATGTTGGAATATCAAGAGCTGAGCTGAAAAGGAGGGTACAGGTTGTTGGTGGAGACTTCCAGCAAAGCTGTCTTGCTTATGGAATATACCCAATGTGGGCATTTTAATCCTTATTTTAATTTTGATTTCCCGTTGTTGTTGTTGTGCTTCCACACCGGACAAATTCCACCCATGTTGTCAAAAATATTCACTTTTTATTTATTCAAACCCCAGGGTTTCCCTGGTGTGTCTGTACCCTCAGCTATAGGCTGGACTCCCTGGAATTTGCTTGTCCCTTGTAGTGCTGGCCACAGTTCCTGGCAAATCCATGAAAAACTGAGCGTAACCACCAAAGTGCATCTGCAAGTGAATCCAGCTGCAATTTGGATTCAATGTCAGCACCTCAGGTACCTGGAGACACCTGATTACTGCTAATTATGAGCTCCCAGTTTAATTTGGGAAGCTCCAGAGGAGAACTGAAGGAGTTACCTCAGTCATCCCCTCGGTGCCTGCACCCTGCCATGGAATTCCATCCCGTGATTCCATGCGAGGTTTGTTCTGCAGTTCCTCACCTCTCTCAGTGAATGGGCAATTACTGAATATTTCTTTACTGTTCTCATTAACTGCCTGGCCCCGGGGCTGATTTAGAACACATTATCCACGGTCTGTATTCCATGGAAAACACATTTGGGTCCTCGTGGGTGTTTTTAAGGTGCTGTCTGAGGCACAGAGCTCGGAGAAAGCTGTCAAGGGTTCACTTACTCCAGCATCTCTCCTGATACTGAAAATCAGATTTCTTTTCATTACTTTGGAGTACTTGGAATTACTATAGGTCATCTTATGTGGTTGTCACGCCAGGGAAACCTAAAGCCTGGAAAATGAGCAATGCTGATGACTTGGGAACAACTGTGAAAGTTCTTTTCCCTGGATTTGCCTTTTATTGTGGCACTGCGTGATTGAATTTTAATGCTCAAAAATGAGTTTTCCCCTCCCATTGCCCACTGCCTCCTTTCCCTTTAGTTGTCCTTTGGGAATTAAGACAAGATGGGAATGTGGAAAAGGATTCTGCTCCCTTGCAAAGTATGGCCATTCTTCTATTCTTTTTGATAGAACTGATTTCCTACTGCATAAATAGAATTATGCTGATGTTTCCTGGCCCTTGAGTGGCTCAAATGTGGGTAATTTGCCTGTAATGATTTTGTTCCTTTTGCTTCTTCCACTCCTAGTTCCCAAAGGAATTCACAAGGGATAATTCAGACCCCAAACTTTCAAATCCTCTTCATCTCTTTCACAGATGGATTCTGCAGCATTCTGGGGAATTCAGAGGAATTTAGGGGTGTAGATAATTATTTCAAATGAGATGTCAGCTAAATACCTCTGAACCTTTAGAAAACTGATCATCCAGGCCTGGACTGGGGAATGGATTCTGTATTTTCAACACAAGCAATTTATGTTGTGAGGCACAACATCCTCTTGGGTCAGCTCAGCTCTGTGTTGAGTGCAGAAATTGCACCAGTTGTGCAGAAATTGCACCAGTTGGCTTTTCCCAAATGTGCTGATTATTGGGATATCTCTCAGCTGGGACCTCTGGCCTCTCTGTGGTTTCTCACAGATGAAACCCAATGCCCTCCATTCAGCTGAAATTCAACAACCTTTCTAAAGGAAAAGATTCACACCTTGTACTGGAGATTGTTTGGGGAATAGACCCCCTCAAACCCCCCCCATTACTGAGGTCGAAAGAGTAAAACTGTTAGGACAAAGGGAAATCACAGAATCAATGGTTTGGGTTAGAAGGGTGAAGGATAAATCATCTTATGCCACTCCTCTGCCCTGGGCAGGGACACCTCCCACTATCCCAGGTTGCTCCAAGCCCTGTCCAACCTGGCCTTGGACACTTCCAGGGATCCAGGGGCAGCCACAGCTTCTCTGGGCACCCTGTGCCAGGGCCTGCCCACCCTCCCAGACAGGAATTCCTTCCCAATATTCCATCCAGCCCTGCCCTCTGGCAGTGGAAGCCATTCCCTGTGTCCTGTCCCTCCAAGCCCTTGTCCCAAGTCCCTCTCCTGGAGGGAGCTAGAAGAAGTTTCCTTTTTCCTCAAGTTCTTTGCGACTTGGAAATGCCCAGTGAAAGGACCCAGTATTGGACTGATCTCTCAGTCCTGTTCAGCAGGTGAAGATACAACATCGTTTTTCTGGGTAACCCATGATTTAGGGACTGTCTTTCCGCTCTGCTGCTTTTCTGAGCTTTTGATGGG
This sequence comes from Illadopsis cleaveri, assembly GCA_013399915.1. Taxonomy (NCBI): domain Eukaryota; kingdom Metazoa; phylum Chordata; class Aves; order Passeriformes; family Timaliidae; genus Illadopsis; species Illadopsis cleaveri. Next base: position 47,735 of record VXBB01024421.1, read on the forward strand.
GTGTTTTAGGAAATGGGAATTTGCACAGATTGCCTGAGGTGTTTTGGATGATGTTTCCATGCTGGGATAACTCTAAACCTCTGGACACTATTCCTGTGAGAGTTTATTTTTTTTTCCCCTCAAGATAATTCCTATCATATTTTCTTGCGCTTTAAAATTAGAATTTTAAAATTAAAATCGATTAGAATTAGTGTTTTTTTCCCTTTAACTGCAGGCACCAGGGATGCAGAGGATTGGCAGAGGAATAACACAGTGTAAGCTCTGCTTTTGTTGGGACTTCTCAAACACCCCCAGCTCTTGCAAATCGAACTTTCTTTACCTGCCCTGCTGCTCCTGAGGTCACCTTTTTTAGGCAGCGGTTGTAACTCGAGGCTTGCTCTGAGCTGGTTCTTGGAATTGCAGTGGAACAGCCCCAGTTTGATGAAGGATGAGTCTCACAGAGCTGGGGAGCAGCTCTCAGCTCGATGAATATGGATGCAGCTGTGGCATCCCACAACTTCACATCCAGCCCTGAAGCCAGGCTCCGTCCCCCCAAAAGTAACCCGAAATCTCCCCAAACGCCGCGAGGAACAGCTGCCACATTCAGTGAGGATTGGGCTGGCGAGGCACACGGTGACATAATATGTCTTTGCCCTCTGTAATCTTGTGCCCCTTCCACCATCCAGGCACACAAGAGCCGATTCAGTTCTTAATCTTGGTGCAACGAAACCACCTCGTGGTTTGTGTGTTTGAGTTGATCTAAATTGGGATGGCAGGAGCCCTCGAATCCGACAGCTTTAGGCTATTTTAGGTGGTGAAAATCTGCCACTGGCACTATGGGAGGCATTTATAAGTAACAAGCTAATTATGTAAAATGCACACTGTCCACTTGTTAAGATCTTCTTAAAGTTTCATAATCTAATCAGAATTTGCTATGTATAACACTTGGCTTGTTGTCCTCCCCCCCTGCCTTTTTAATGCCACATTGTGGGGTTGGGTGGATGATCAATACAGGAAGGAAATGCTTTCCTTAATACTGGTTGGTGGAGTGTGCCCCACGTGCTGCCTTAATACGAGGCACAGAGGATTTGCCTTTGGGTTGCTGAGCACAAATGCATTGCTTTGAAGTGGATCAGAGATTGGGTTGGGTTGGAAGGGATTTCAGAATTCCACCCCCTGCCACGGGCAAGGACACCTCCCACTATCCCAGGTTGCTCCAAGCTTCATCCAACCTGGCCTTGGACATTTCCAGGGATGTGGTGCCTTACAGGGAAAAATTTCTTCCTATTATCTAATCAAAATATCTCTTAATTTAAAATTCTTTCTGCTCATCCTATCGCTGTATAAAAAAACGGCTCTCCCTCTTTTTCCCAATTTTATGGATGCTGTGCAGTCCTGTCTGCTCAGCAGCACTCACAGAATAAAACTGTGGCTTTCCCTGGCCTGGAGTATTTTGGTTAACGTGGCTCTTTGTTCAGACAGACTTTATGTAGTATTAAAAAAAAAACGAAAACAACCCAGGTATGTGCTGAACTCAGCAAGTATCCTGAGGGTGTTCACCTGAAGTGTTGGCCAGGGTAGGTCTGGCTGAGGTCCTTGCCAGTGTTCAGTAGTCAGGTCACACTCAGAAGGTAGCTGAGGTCTGTTAAAAATCCAATATTGATTTATTTATCCCCTCTGATTAACCCCAGCATCCGCCTCCCTGCCACAAAACTGGGGCTGGCCCTTGAAGGAAGGTGACACCGTTCCTGTGGTGGTGAAGGAGCATCAGGAGGTTGAGGGCAGATGTTCACACTGTTTGTTCTTTCCCTTTTCCTCTTGAGGTGTGGAGGAGCAGGGCTTTGGGGGCTGGGGGAGCCCCAGGGCAAGGGCAGCACTCAGGGGGTGGCAGGGAGGGAAGGAAGGACCACGCAGTGCCCCCAAATCTGGAGCAGAAAAATGGTTTGTGATGTTGGTGACTTCCTGGGTGCAGCAGCAAGAGCAGGTTCCCCTGCACTGGTGTGGAATCTCATCCTTACCTGAGTTTGAAACCTTGGCCAGAGCTGCTTTGTTTAGCTGGAGATTTGATCATTGAAGTCCCATTTGAGGCTTGTGAAGCCTCAGGACTGCAAGGCTCCTTCAGGAAGTCATTCACAAAACACCTTTTGTCATGGGATGAGTTTCCTGCAAGAGCCTTTGAGTGTCTTCCTGTTGAGTTTTGTGAGGAATCAACCTGTGTGCTCACCAGGGATTCCCACAACCTGTGCTGGGGCTCAGGACAAAGATGAACTTCCACCACCCCATCACCCCAATGCCTCTCGTGCATCCTGCTCTGCCCAGTGCCCTGAAAGTTTGTTTTTTCACCTGTTTAGTTTTGAAACCTGCCACGAGGATAATGTGACATTAGAGTGGAAAAGCTATCGGGGCTGTGCAGGGGAGGAATTGCAGACCCGTAAACTGCTCCCAAAATAGCTGAGATGATGTGTCAAACCGCCCAACCATCCCAATCCTCCACGAGCTGACCTCCCAGGGATATCTAATAGGGGCTGGTAATGTTGTGAGGGGAGGGGAGAGCTGACCCCCCTCCTCCCTGAACCCACATGCTTGTTTCTAGAAGTTGTCATTTATCCAGAAGTTGACCAAGAGCCAGTCTCTGCTTCCAGCTGGGACCTCCACGTCCTGGATATAAAACCAGGGCTGGGGAAGGAGGGAGAAGCTCATTCTCCAGTTGTTTTTTTTGTCCAAATGAACTCGAGGAGCTTTTTGCACTCTCTGTGCTTCCCTCGAAGGTTTCACTTCGTTTGTGTTGTCTGGAGAGTAAACTTGATTTTCTCTTTAGAGAGAATCTCTGCCTGGAGCGTGTATGCATAGAGAGAGATCTCCAGGCAGCCAGGGAAGCTGCTGCCTTGGCTCTGAGGAGTTTCTTTCCCTGGCTGCCAGGCTCTGTGGTCTGGGCAAGGGCAGCTCTGTGGCTGCAGCATCTGCCGGGAACAGAGCGGGCAGTGTTCGGGACGGACGGCACAACTGATCCCACAGATGGGAGAAAGGCCCAGGCTGGATCCTGCTGCTGCAGAGCTGCTCAGCCTTCACCACCCCCCACACACCCCAAAGTGGACAAAAAGGGCTGGCTGAGGTGTGAGGGAGACAAATGGGGACGGAGTGGGAAGTGAGCTGCATTCCCTGGCAGCGGGAGAGTGACACTGACACATGGCCACGGGAGCCGTGCGCGCCGTGCCCACAGCCCGGGGCTGCCGTGGGTGGGAGAGCCCTGCTGGCACCTGGGAGCCTCGTGCTGGGATTGCTCCAGCCCCATCCAACCTGGCCTTGGACACTTCCAAGGATGGGGCAGTCACAGCTTCTCTGGGCAAGCTGTTTTTCACCAGCTAAGAACTTTTTCCGTAGCGCCTCATCTAAATCTCTTTATTTCAAAGCACTCCCCTTGCCCTATTCCTTTCTTATTATCTGTAAAAAGTCTCTCTCTCTTTCTCTCTCTCTTTCTCTCTCTCTTTTATAAGCCCTGGAAGACCCCAATTGCAAAAATATGAGTGTGGTGTGTGCTTGACCCCTCTGGGGCCATGTTTGCCATCATCCAAAGGGTTCCAGAGTGCAGGTGGGTTAAATGTTAAATGTCCAAATGCTGTGGCTGGAGCAAGAAGCATCTTGCAGGTGGCTGGGAGCACAACAGCTGCCAAAGGGGGTCAAATCAAAGGTTTCTGCAGACAGACACAGATCTCTGGGGGATCCAAGGAGAACTGGGAGCAGTGATGTGGCTCCTGACGTGTCCTGCTCCCTCCTGGCAGCCTGTGGTTTAAAGGCTTCCTGAGCCCTCGTGTTTCGTCACCCATCTGGATGAACCCTTCCTTTCCTGAGTTTGTTTAATCCCTCTTGGAGCCTGTTCATCATTTTGGGCTTCACAACATCCGGTGGCAGCGAGCCTTGATGTTTAATGATGTGCAGTTTGGGGAAAAAAAAAAAAAAGGCTCCCTTCTCAATGTTTGCCATTTATTATTG
>VXBB01024421.1:51752-62280 GCA_013399915.1 Illadopsis cleaveri
TTTTTTTTTTTTAATGCTGTGCCTGGTCTGAGTCAAAAGGTCTGATCCCTGCACTGCCCTGAGCAGAGTTCTCCCTGTGGAACTTCCAGCCCTGGCTGGATCTGCAGGGTTTGGTCACACCTTGTGTCAGGAGTTTGAGAGAGCCAGAAGGATGGGCGGGAGGTGTTTTGGGAACTGGAATTATCCTTTTGAAGGATACTATTATTATTATAGTATTATTATAATAATAATTATTATTATTAGTTAGGATAATTAAAATTATCAATTTGAAACAGTGTTATCCTTTTGAAGGAATGTCTTTACCCCTTGTGTGATTTTTTTTCTGATTCCTTCTTGGTAAACCTGCTGGAATAAATAAAAACCAGCATCAGTGCAAGAAGCAGAGGGAACAAACATTTACGGGTTTTTTGGGCTTCCTTTAGATTTCAAATGCCAAATATCATTTATTCTGTGCAACTCTTCCCAGATAAGGGAAGCTGGTGAGAAAGACCATGAACGTTGATTTTCTTGGCTTGGAACAGAAAATCAAAGCTATTTCTGCAGGTTTGTAGGTGACATTTTGGCTTCTAGGAATGTGGGATTTGTGGAAGGAGCAGATGGAACAGAGCTTCCATGGGGCTCAAGTTTGTCACAAGAAACTCAGACCACTGAGCCCTTGGGCCATTTNTGCCTGAGAGCATGAATGTCTCTAACCCTGTGTCAGGGATGGAGCTGAGATCCTGGGATGAAAGGATATTCAATAGTGTAAAAAAACCAAACCCAAACCCACAAGCTATTCCTGCTCTCCCCCAAAAAACCACAGAGAAAAGGCACAATATTCTGAAAATCTCTCTCTTCTTGGGGTTTTGGAATTTTTTTTTCTTCTCCTCTCTAGACCACATAGAGTTAATGAGTTAAAACAAACCTTTTATTTTCTTCTTTGGGTTAATGCTTCATCTTCAATCCCACTGCTCCCCATTTCCCTGCTTTTCCCTGCACCAAAACTCCCAGCTCCTTGTTGCCTATGCCGGAGCAAACTCCAGGCCAAAAGAATCGATGTTAGGCTAAAAAAAAAAATAAATTAAATAAAAAATAAATGAAATAAAAATAAGCAGTGACCAGACCAGGTGCAGGCGTTTGGGTTGGGGGTCCAGGAGCTGTCCAGCCGAGCAGGGGACAGCATGGGGGGATAATTCCAGGCACAGGCTGCCAGGGGCAGAGCTAATGCCTCTTAAATCGGCAGTGAAAGCCCCTGTTGCCGCCTGGCCCGTGCATTCCACTGGCACGGTCGGGTTGAAAATCCTTTGTAAATCTCCCTGATTGTTGTTTCATTCTTGAGAGGATGAAGGGGCAGAGGAAACGAACCTTTCCCTCCCCGCCCCTCTTTCTCTGCGTCTGCTGGTTTGTGGGCAGAGTGGGTCGTTCCAGGGGAATCAGGTCCTGGGGCTGAGGTATTCACCTAAAATAAAAAAATTTAAATATCTTTTTTTTATCTGATGAGCTGGAAACTTCCTGAGTAAGGTTTGGTGTAAGGAGAGGAGGGGGGGAAAGAGGAGAAATTCTCCAGCTTTGTGGTTCAGGTGCACCACCAAAGACCCGAAATTGATTCTTTCCTGTGCTGTGGGATCTCCCTGAGTTTGTTCCCCCTCACTGGAGAAGGGAAGGGAAATCCTTGCTTCAGTGAGTTGTAATTCATGACCTGTGCAGGTCTCCTGCTTGGAGGAGTTTCTTCTGGTGCTCCTGATGGCCACGGTGCCAGGAGAGCTGTTCCTCATGGCATCTCCATCCCATAAAGTCCTGTGCAGGAACGGGAACATCTCCAGCCCTCCACAGCTGAACTGAGTCACATCTTCCCTGCTCACCCACTGAGAGATTTTTTTTTCCTTTATATGTTACATGCCAAACTTTTTGGTAATTTGTCCAGGGGAAGGTGAGGGCCTGTTTTGGCAGGAAAACTGGATGGAAGTTTATTTATACATGCAGGAACCATGCTGTATCTGGGAGAAAACCATCTGTGCCTTGTCCCATGCCCAGAGAAATCCCTCCTGATTTAACAACCTGCTGCTTGCTGGAGTCCAGTGCTCTCCTCAGGGCAGGCCTGGGGAAATTCCTCTGTGCTCAGCAGCCCAGGAGAAATCTCCCACGTGAGCATAAAATGGGAAACTCTGTGGTAACATCCTCCAAGAGCTTTGGGATCAGAGTGGTTGCTGTGAGTTCTGGAGGCATTCAGGAAAATTCGGGAAAGTTGTGTTGGAAAGGGAAAAGCTGGAGGTTTGCACCCTTGGTTTATTTTGTCCAGGAGCAGCTGTTGGTTTTCCCTTTTTGCTGGAAAAACTCTGGGTAGGGCCCAAGATTGTGGATCCTTCCATGTCCATGTGTCCATCCTAAGACTCTCAGAGGAGGCTCAGGAAGCCACTGTATGGATCTATCCAGGCATGGCTGAAGAAGGGCTTGAAAGAGTGAAACCTACAAGAATCTGCACCTTTTTGTCCCAAAAAAAAAAACCAAACAAAAAACCAAACCAAACCAAACCAAAAAACCCACCAAAAAAACCAACCCAAAAAACCTGTCATGGTTTAGGTTTGCTCATCTGAGTCACGGCACCATTTATGTGGTGGTTTTACATTTGTTTGAATTTGTTTGTTAACGGAGATAGGATTTTTGGGAGAAAAAGGCAAAAGCAGGCTCAACTTAGAAGCAGAAACAGATTTTATTGACGTACACTAAGAGGAGAGAAAAAAAAGTAAGAAAGGACAAAAAAAAAAGCCAACACAAATTAATTTCTAAAACTAATTTTCTCACTACAAACTGTTCATTTTCTACAAACAATGCAAAGAGGCAAAACTCAGAACTCTAGGTCAGTACTACATATAAAACAGTCTTTTATTCAGTCTTTGAGAGAGAGAAGTTACTCTTGTGATCTACTGGATTGGAATTTCCCCCTGTGCTGTCACTTTTATCCTCTCTCCTCCTCCTTCCCATCGCTCAGAAGATGATCCAAGGATTTCCCTCTGTCCTAAAATCCCAGAACCTTCCACTAGAAAATCCTACCAAGCACATGCTGTCCTTTGGAGCAGGACTGTGGGGTTTGGCTGCTGCCCACCTGGACACTGTGAGGTTGGGAGGCCCCATCGCCCCTACTCTGTGTTTCTGGGAGCGTGTAACCTTGTAGTAACCTCTGTTTTGGGGGGCTGTGGCTCGTGTAGAAGCTGCACCTGAGATTTGGGCACTGCTGACTTTAAGGAGGAAGTGACATTTGAGAGGCTGTCACCTAAAGAAAGCTCTAGCCGAGTTTGCCGTGCTGTTGAGAGGAAGATAAGGATCAAATCGTGACGGGAATTGCTGTTGCTGGAGTTTCCAATTGCTTTGTTTAATGGTCTCCCACAGCAAGGCACCATTGTTCAGGGACAATGACAGGGAGAGGTGAGCCCCAGGCAGGGCTGCTTGGGAACGGTCCTGAGGGAAGAGAACTCCCACGGGCACCAGGAACTTGCAAAGATGAGTTTTAGCAAAGCTGGGTCTCATTTCTAGCTGAGGTTCAGCCCTGTCTTGTAAAGGCCTGGATGGTTTGGATTCCCTCAGGCTGGGAAAACCACTTAGATNCATTTCTAGCTGGGGTTCAGCCCTGTCTTGTAAAGGCCTGGATGGTTTGGATTCCCTCAGGCTGGGAAAACCACTTTTTTCTATGAGAAATTTGTGAAGATGAGTTTCAGCAAAGCTGGGTCTCATTTCTAGCTGGGGTTCAGCCCTGTCTTGTAAAGGCCTGGATGGTTTGGATTCCCTCAGGCTGGGAAAAACACTCTTTTTTTCTTCTGTCACCTTCCTTGACCCTCACGATGTCACGACATCCTGTCAGGAGATCACTGGGAAAATTACACCAGGAAAGGGTTGAGGTGGAAGTGGAGAATTCAGATGGAACAATCTCTGTGAACTCTTGCTGAGATTTCATTTTGGAAGCCTGAGGTTTGGAGAATCCATAGCCTTATTTTTATGGCTCTGTTTGTCAAAGGAGATATAGGATATTTTAGAGTTCAGAGTTCATATGGGCACTTTAAGCTATAAACACTTAAAAACCCAAACAAGACAGTGCAGAATAAGGTGGTTGAGCCTTCAATGTCCACCTCTTCTTCCAAATATAAAATATTCATCACTCGTCCTGAAATTCTTTTTTTTTTCTTGGACTTTGGGTTCTTATACTTCAAATATTCAATAGTTGTGGGAGGAGGAGAGTGATAAATCAGTTTTGGAAAGATTCATGGTGTGGGAATGTGATGATAGGAGAGAGAGAGAGCAACTGGAGGTTATTGGGTGCAAAATAAAATAATGTAGGCCTGGTGTCCAGCATAACTCAGACTCCTTGAGCTGTGCAATCATTAATTTAGGTGTTGTAATGAAGACTCGTGGTCAAGTTGTCAATTTTCTTGAAGTTTTTTTTTTTTTAATTATTAAAGGAAAAGTGGTGGAAAGAGAAGAAAGAGAGCTGAAAGTATGGCAATTCCACAGGGAAAAAATTCATGTGGAAAGTGAAACCAGAATTAATTCAGTCATTGTACAGATGGACCAAAAAAAGTTTCCTAACATGGGATGAAGTGGGATAGGAATGCAATGTTTCAGCAGCCCTGTCATTCCAGATGGGAATAGCAGAGGACACAGCTCACCTTGGATCCCATCTCCAGTGGCAAAGGAAACTCTGGAGCACCTCAAAAATGAGGGTGCACTGACAGGTCTGGGTAGGTGCCTTAAATGTGCCCCGTCCATCAGGAAAGTCCCTACTTAAACAAGGGAAAATCCAAGGGCACTGCTGGAGGTGTGAGCTGATGAGGCCACGAGAACTCTTAACCCCTGAGATGAGTGTGAAGCAGGATCTGTCTTGAATTGCCTCTTGGAAGGGCAGTAATTCCATGATGTCACAGATAAAACTTGGCCTATGTAGTGGCTTGGGATCTCTCCCAAACCCTTGGGTGATTGAACTCCAGGAAAAAAAAATATAATTAGCAGTGTTTGAGATGAATTTCACAACCAGGGAAGCCGAGTGACACCAAGACAGCGTGTGCAAACCAGACGGGTCTTGCTTTTTACATCAATTAATGCTAAACCTTCTGATCTCCTGGCTTCAAACTGGTGGGTCTGGAATGGGAACAGCACAAATGATGCTGCAGAGGTTCCTCTCAGCCTGGTGGGTGTGGCACAGGGCAGCCAGGTCCTTACTGAGGTTTGGATGTTGCGTGAGCAGAAATTGGGCAAGACGAGGTGATAAAAAACCACAGGACATCCTGGAAGTTGGAAGGGACCCACGAGGTTCGTCAAAGTGCAAAATTCTGAAGGATAAATTCAAAATCCTGAATTCTGTAAACAGTCTCTTGACTCTGGAGGGTGATGTTGCTCTCAGAGAGGCCGGAGTTAACTTCCAGAGAGGTAAACCTCCCTGGGTTGTGTGCAATGAGCTGTTTGCTCTCTCTCCAGGTGCCTGGTGGACACACACACAATCCTTTGGATTCTTGGAATCTGGCTTAAAACAGTTTGGCTTAGAAGGAACCTTAAAGATTCACCCAGTTCCAACCTTTTCCTACTTAGAGGTGTCCACTAAGTGGACACTTAGGTGTGTTATTGGAGCAAAATAACACAATCACGAGGTTCTGGCTGGAAGTTTAATCGTAACAGTCGTGGCTTGGGTGTGTAAAAAACAAAAACACACACACACCTCTCCCCTGAAACATTTCCTTGGCAAGAACAGCTTGGCCTTTGTGAGGAGCTGAGAAAGCGTCCGACTGACACCGTTGCCTTACAGGACCTCACTCAGCCGAGGTTGCATAAAAGGGCTTTATGGGATTAGAAGGGCTCCATGCAGCAGCAGCAGCAGCAGCAGCGTGTCAGGTGGGGCAGCTCTCCCTGGCTCTGCCTGGGCTTTGTTATTGATGCCACGCTCTGCAAAGTGCCACCTCACTCACCCCTGTTCCCCAGGGCCTCTGGAATGTGGAGGGCCCCGGGGAGGGAAAACGTGTGTGTGGGTCCATGTGTGTGTGGCTTCTGCTCTTCACCTGGCACACTTTCTGCTTGCTGCTGAGGGAAAACCCCTTTTTCCCCCCTCAGTTTACTCCTTGTCTTGCTCCAGGGATGCTTCTGAGCAATAATGCAGGCAGGGATGGGCGGGTGTCTATTCATCATGGTGTTGCACAGGGGCTGTTCTTCCAGTTGTGGCACCGTGAATCCTATTTCCTACCACCTGCCAGTCCCTGGGTCTTTATTTCGTGTGGTTTTAGGTGACTTTTGTTGGAGATCCACACGATTGCTCTCAGCAGGTTTAGGAAGGCTGATCTGTGGGAAACTGTAATTTGAAGTGTCCCAAAGCCAAGCACCTGAGGGGGAAAGGTGGGAGGTGGGTGAAAATCACCAGTTGCTCTGCAGAAATCTTGACTGTAGGATCAGTTCCTGTATCCCTCCTCGCCCCAAGAGCCATCTGCTGCAGGATCCTTGGAGCTTTTTTCCAGACCATTTAGGTGAACAATCCCCTGCTCAGCTGGAAAGAGAAAATGGGGAGAGGGAGCTTAGGAAATGCTTCGATGCCTCCCTCCCTCTCCTTTGCCGGCTGAGGGTTGTGTGCCAACTGTGAAAGTTTGCAGGAATGGATCTTTAGAGTGCCATGAAAGCCAGGAACGAACATCCTGGAGATTTTGTAACAGATTTTTGCTCCAGACTGAGGCACCTCCCTCATGAATGAGCCTCGTGGGAGCTTTGGCTAATGAGGCATCAGGGCTGGGTGATGTCCCTTCCCTTTGGGGAGCAGCTGGGACAGTCCAAAAAAACGAAAAGGTTAAAATATGCTTCAAATAGACCTTGCTGTTTGGCCGTTCAGATTTTTTTTTTCATTTTATTAGTATTTTGCGGGGAGCAAAACTTGAGAGAAGATACTTTTCCATGTTTCCCACAAATCACTCTGTGCTTTTATCACTGCAGGGTTTTTTCTGGAGATATCAATACCTTTGAATGTAACTGAAGGAGAGCATTGTCCTGCCCATCTTTGTTCAAAAAACCCCACCTCAGTCATTTTTGCTCCCTCCCTGAGATATCTGATATTAAATCACCTCATCAATGCCTCAGTAATGATTGGATCTGTACTGGATGTCCCTGGCTGGGACTCAGGTCAGGATTTTGTGCCCATTGTGCACCAAGGTTTGGGGGTTAAAGGTTCCTGAGTGCCTGCCCTCAGGAGCTGTGCTGCTGGCAGGATGCATCCCACTGATTAGCGAGAAATGCTCATTAAGAACAGCAAATCACTGCTCCTGCAGGACAGGTGGGGCTTTAAAGGGTTTCCAGGATCTCAGTAAAGGGGGTGAGGGAGTGCTCCCCTCCCATTCCCATCACACCATTTTTCCCAGTGCTCCTGCAGCACTGGAGATGTCCCGAGCCCCCAGCCCACCCCTGTGCTCCCCAGTTGCAGGACTGCAAAGTTCCAGCGTGTTTCCAGTTCTGGATTTCAGCCACTCTTCCTTTCTGGCCGGGGAATGTGTCTCCAGGTCCTCTGCGAGCCCGGAGAGTGATTCCCATTGACTGTGTGGACTGGCACCTGGCCGGAACGGGGCACAGCCAGGACACTGGGGTACAGCAGCCTGGCCAACAAAGCTCTCCTGAGCCCAGCAGATGTTCCTGCAGCCACTCTGCTCCCTGGGGCCGATGCCAGCCTGGTCCTTTTCCAGCAGCTCGTCACTTGACACCGGGAACAGTCCCCTGGCATCTTTTGTTGCCCACTGTAGAGTCAAGGCCCTTGTGCTGGGAGAAGGCAGGGGAGGGAAGGGACAAGGCAAAGGGACACATTTCTTTGAGTTATGTGGGGGTTTTTTTAGGTTTTGAGCTTGTTCTGTCTTGTAAAAGCTTTTGGCAGCATCTCCTGGAAAGTGTATCCTGCTCTCCAGCCTCGGGCTGTGGCTCGCTGGGTTTTATGTCAGGATCTCTTCTGCTGAGGGCAGGGTGGCTTTCTGTGCTTTCTCAGGGTGTCTCAGTTACTTTGATGGGACAAATCATCCTCTGTCCCTTCCCAAGCTGAATTCTGGTTCTGCTTGATGTGCTAAAATGATTTTTTTGTTTATGCCCTGGACAGTGACAGTGGTGCTCGTGTATATTTGCCAATTCCCCTAGTTCATGCAGTGAGGCACCTGAAACGATTCTTTCTACTTTCAGTTTTAAACACAGTCCTATGGTGGAGGTGGCCAAGGGTTTATGTCCAAACAAGCTCTGTGAGAGCTGGTAGGGAGCATAAATCCAAGTATTTCCTCTTATGTTTTTCCTGCTGCCACCTTGCACACACACTGTGAGGAGCCTCACGGTAAAATCAAGTCCACAGGGATGCTCAGCCAGGAGATCCTGATCCCACTACTGATCCCATTTCTATCACAGGCTGTATCTTGGCTTCTAGGAATTTGGGATTTGTGGAAGGAGCAGATGGAACAGAGCTTCCATGGGGCTCAAGTTTGTCACAAGAAACTCAGACCACTGAGCCCTTGGGCCATTTCCCTTGGTCTCCTGTCTTGAAAATCTTGTATAAATTCTTTTGCTGTGTTCTGTCGTGTGATCCATGACATTCCTGGTCCTTTCCTGGCCCTGAATCCCACCAAGAACTGCTCAAAAGCAAGTCAGGGATGATTATGCATATTTTCTAGAAGTGGCATCTAGGAACGTCCTTTGTTTTCTGTGTCATTTTAGGCCAAATTTTAGATTAAAAACCATGGAATGTCTTGAGTTGGAAGGGACCTGCAAGGATTGAGTCCAACTCATGTCCCTGCATAGGACATCTCAGCAATCTCACCCTGTGCCTGAGAGCATGGATTTTTCTATGGGTATTTTCTATAAGTATCTGTATTTCATAGAACACCATTTCCATCACAGGCTGTATTTCACAGAATCCCAGAGCGGTTTGGGTTGGAAGGACCTCAAAGACCATCTAGATCCAAGCCCCTGCCCTGGGAGGGGATGCCACTCACTAGATCAGTTTTGCATGGTAGTAGGACCCACGAGGGGTGATTTTGGATGACTGGCTTTGACAGCATGGTGTGGCAAAAGCTGATTGGCCAAGAAACGCTTATAATGGGTTGTAATTAGGAAAGAGGTGGCTTCTGATTGTGATGGCGTGAGTTATAACAGCTATATTGTCTCACTCCTCACATGAGACTGAAAATAGAATAAAAGTTTTTAAAACGTCTCTCAGTTGCCCCATCTCTGGGTCAGAAAAAGAGTATGATCCAACATTCAGTGTCCAGCCTGGCCTTAGACACTTCCAGGGATGCTGCAACCACAGCCTCTCTACACAACCTGCACCAGGGCCTCACCACCCTCATGGGGGAGAATTTCCTCCAACAGTTTTTGGTTTCCCCTGTCGCTCTGAATAGGAACGTCTGTAGAAAACAACACACAGACTCTCAGGCTTATTAGCAAGTGAGAGCTATCTTTACTCTTTGAAATTTTCTTTTATAGACAGTTCCAATGGAGTAAAACTTCATTGGACAGCAAACCAACACCTCACTATCATTGGACAGTTAGGAGCAACAACCTTCATTCCCTGCAAGTAAACAACAGGGAGACAAATAACACCTGCAAGGGTTGTTTTACTTTCTCCAAGGACTGTTTAAATTCCTCCTTCCAATTTCTCAGGCCGCAGTATCTCAGGCCAGCATGAGAATTCTTAGTTGGTGACTTAGTTTCCCACAGACACCGTGCTGCTGCCTGATTTCTCGCATCCAGCACCCACATTCTCTGCCCTCACCGCGGTGCCCTTCTCGTTTCTCGGCAGGCTGACGGGCAACGAACCCCTGACCATCCTCCCTCTGACGTCGGAAATGGAGGAGGCGGCCGCCAAGGCCCACTACAAGGTGTGTGACCGCCTGAAGCTGGAGAAGAAGCAGCGCCGCATGTGCCGGCGCGACCCCGGCGTGGCTGAGACCCTGATGGAGGCCATCAGCATGAGCGCCCTGGAGTGCCAGTACCAGTTCCGCTTCGAGCGCTGGAACTGCACCCTGGAGGGCCGCTACCGTGCCAGCCTCCTCAAGAGAGGTGAGTCTGAGGGGTTGTTGGGTTTCTTATCTCCTTTTCTTCTCCGTGTTAGAGCCAGGATTAACATGTGGGAGTTGGTGTTTTCGTGTTTGATGTTTATTATTTCTTGTCTGTATTACAGTCTCATGAGCTGTGAGGTCTAACTAACAAGTTAGAAAATGGAGGTAAAAATGGAGGTGCCTCTCTATCTCCACAAGGTCTTTACAAGGACAATTCCATCCAATTGCGAAATGCCACCCAAATTACTTATACTTGTGTAGTGGTTTGAAAGCAAAAAACAGTGAGAGACTCCCAAGTCAGAAATACAATTTAATAGGAAGAAAAAAAAAAAAGAAAAAAAAAGTAAAATAAAATAAATGCAATAGTAGAAAAGACCACTGACAGAGTCAGAATACAACCTCACACCCTGTTGGTCAGGGTGTTGGAAACAGTCCAAAAGTAAGCCCTCCTGGAGTGGCAGATGTGGTCCTGTAGAGAAAGGGTCCAGAGATGGGTGCAGTCTTCCTTT
>VXBB01024421.1:68396-82815 GCA_013399915.1 Illadopsis cleaveri
CTGGGTTTTTATCCTTTCTTTAAGCTGTTACTACTCTGCTGTTCTGTGACACAGCTCTTCTCCCAACAGCTTTTACCTCCGTTACCTGGGGTGGTTTTTTCTCTACTTTAAGCTGCAATTGGAGCCTGTCCCTGGTGTCCCTGCAGGTTTCAAGGAGACGGCCTTCCTGTACGCCATCTCCTCGGCGGGGCTGACGCACGCCATGGCCAAGGCGTGCAGCGCGGGGCGCATGGAGCGCTGCACCTGCGACGAGGCCCCCGACCTGGAGAACAGGGAGGCCTGGCAGTGGGGAGGCTGCGGGGACAATCTCAAGTACAGCAACAAGTTCGTCAAGGAGTTCCTGGGGAGGAAGCCCAACAAGGACCTGCGAGCCAGGGTGGACTTCCACAACAACCTGGTGGGCATGAAGGTGCGTTGGAGGCGCCGCGGTGGTTGGGGGGGGTTTTTGGGGGGTGATGACGCTGGGTTTTGTGGCAATGGGACACGGAATAAAGATGCTTGACTCCAGTCAGAAGGCAGTAGAAATCAGAAGGTTTTATATTCCTGAAGGGTGGCTGTAGTCAGGTGGGTGTTGGTCTCTTTCTCCAGGCAGCACTGACCAGAGAGGACACAGTCTCAAGCTGCGTCAAGGGAAATATAGGCTGGATATTAGGAAAAAGTTTTTCACAGAAAGAGTGGTAAAGTACTGGAATGGTTTGCCCAAGGAGGTGGTGGAGTCACCATCCCTGGATGTGTTTAAACAAAGACTGGATGTGGCACTTGGTGCCGTAATCTAGTTGAGGTGTTGGAGCATGGGTTGGACTGGATGATCTTGAAGGTCTCTTCCAACCTAGAAATTCTGTGATTCTGTGATTTACAATTCATTTAGCCCTTTTATAACATGCTTCGCTAAAAACTCACATTATTTTGGTCCATAGGACTGTCGCCTCTCCCATTGGCTAAGTAACAGAAATACCAAACAACACCTGTTGTTATGGGAAAGGAATATTGTTCACACAAGGTTGTTTTGGGAAAAAAGAAAACTGTTGAAAAGTTTCCCTTGGGAAGAGCTCAGCAGTTCTCAGGTTCAGAAGATACCGGGTCTGCAGGGTTTGGGTGTGGAATAGGAGTGTTGGATGTGAAATGAATGCAGTCGTCCTCCTTCACGGGGACTCAGGGACGAGTCTGATTTGTGGGATTATGGCCTGGTTTTCACTGTGCAGAACCATTGGAGGGAGACCAGAGGGAAAGAAGTGGGGCTGGCCAGGTCTAGGAAATACAAGGTTGAGACAAAGACTGCTGGTTTCACACAGGGAGGAGAGGGCTTTGCACCACAAAGGGATGGAAAGACAAATTCTCCAGGCATACATGAGGTAGGACACAGAGATAGGACACAAAGATTGCTGGTTTCCCATAGGGAGGAGAGGGTTTTGCACCACAAAGGGGTGGAAAGAGAGATTGCTTACATGAGGTGGGACACGGAGGAAGGGTGTTATGCTGCCACAACATGTCCTTGCCTCTCTTGCAGCAGTTCAGTAGAGCATGGACAGTGTAGCATCTCCTTGGCCAGGTTTCTTTAAAACTGGCTGGAGAAACACCTGGCAGGGAACCAGGGTGGAGAGATTAATTTCTGGCTGACCTCAGACCTAAAAGTCCCTTCAGTTTTGTCCTCTGACAGAACTTTCTGTGTCAACTAGAGCAGGAGATGGTGCTTGGTTGTAGAGTCCCTTTTTTCTTTTCCCATCTTTATCCTCTCTTCCTGTTCTTTACACCTTCTGTGAGGCTGCCTGGGGGCTTCCCTGCAGGACTGCCAGAGTTCAGGAAGCATTTGGACAATGCTCTGGGGTGATTTTTGGGTTTGTCCCGTGCAGGGCCAGGATTTGGAACTCAGTGATCCCTATGGGTCCTTTCCAGCTCAGCATTTTCTGCGACAGATGTAAAGGACAAAGTGTCTGCAAGTGCTGGGTCATCCCAGCAAGGGGGAAAAGGAAGGGGCTCTCCACCTTCTCCCATAATATGCTTGGCTGTACCTAGCCTAGAGTAGCTCCAACACGAAAATCCCTGGGATTGGCCAGCACAGGTGCTTAGGATCAGTGTTTCATTGCACCAACCTCCAAGGGGGACATACTGTAAGGCCAGAAATAGCCCTCGAGCCTTGTTATTGTCTGTGTGATTGGATGCAGGCTTGGGGCTGGGAATGGGGGACCTGGGTCTCCAGTTTCCCAGGCAAATGCAGCCCAGCCAGTTGTGCATTCTAGGAATGGCCACCCCAGCTCAGTTGTTGCTGTGTCTATGTATAAAATGTCATTCCTCGCGACGGAATCGGGGCACCGGGGGAATGCCACTGGCCAGGGCTGGCCAGCAAAATGTCTCCCCCTCTCCCCACCACCAGATGCTCCTAGACAGCGCTGAGATCAGGATTAGAAATATCCTGGATTTAGCTGGTGTCTGGTTTTGGCTGACAGCTTTCCTGCTCTGGATTAAAGGGCTCAGTGTCTGTGAGCTCCTGTGGGAGCTCTTTGATGTGTGGAACGGGCTTTGCAGGGTGATGGGACTTGTTTCAGTCCTTGTGTTGGTTGCTCTGTCCCATTTTTTGGAGTTGATGTAGCAGAGGGGAGTGGCAATGGAGAAGGTGGCCCATGGAGGCTGTGATTCCATGCTGGATGTTTCCGTGAGATGTCCTGGCTCTCCTCTCACCCCAGAGTCACACATTACAGTCTCACCAAAGCCTCCAAGGATGTGACTTTAGCTGCCACTGGCAAGTCTTTGTAGCTCCAGGAATATCCACCAACAGTGGCAGGGCTAAAAAACCTCCCAGAGATGTTTGGCCCAACTCCTGGTGTTCCCAATCCCAGGAGCTGCAGTCAGGATGTCCACATGGCTGAGGCCACTCTTGAATTCAGGATTTGTGTCCTTGATTACCATCAGTGCTCCACACTGCATGACTTTGAGCTAAACAAACTCCGGGGATGAGCTGGAGGGGTTGAACCTTCCCTTCTGTGCCCTGATCTTTGCGAGTTAGGTCCCAGGGGAGGATGCAGGACTCTCCAGCATCCTCTGCCTCCACTTCCCTTGGCACAGTCGGACTCTGGCCACTGGCAGTGGTTTCACAGTGTAATATCTGCAGCTAAACAGCTGAGTAACAGTTGTGACGGTTGTCCAGACACCGAGAGCCCTCCTGGCAGTCCAAGTCACAGACCTTTGCTGCAGGTCAGTGATCCAGTGTTCCTATTTTCGTCCACCCACAACGTGTCTGCCGAGCGGGGATTGCTGTCTGACAGCTTTCCTTCGCCTGTTTGCAGCAGCAGTTGAAACGATTTCTCTGTTTGTGCTGCTGGAATGATTCCTTGTGCCGTGGTGTGGTTGAAAGCCAAGCCAGGCAGCCCACCAGGCTCACAGCACCACCATGGAGCCAGGCAGGGAAGGAGGGAATGTTGAGAAGGAAGCTTTCAGGAGGGTGATGGTTGAAGATCAGAACACACATCTATATGGTCGGGACACATGGCCCTAAACCACTGGCACAATTCAATGTCACTAAAAAGATGTTCAGAGATGACCCAGGCTGGCTTTGTGACTCCAAGGTCAAAACTTGCAGTGCTTGCTTCAGATTCCAGAGTGCTGAAACCAGTTTGACCCTCTTGATGTGGTGGATGGATTGTGTTTGGCACTGCTTGCTCTCAGGTGTAGATTAATACCAGATTTGATCTCTGTTCTCCTCCTGTTCCCGCTGCAAGTGCAGGGATGAGAGGATGGAGGCTGAGAGCACCACTACATTCCTTGCTGAATTTATGGATATTTTCCTCGAGGAAGATAGGGAGTTAAATCTGATTCTCAGTACATTTTCTGTGTCTTCAAAGAAGCTGCTCACCAACCAACTCCTGCCTCAAGGACTTTGCAACCATCGAGTAGGGTTTGCTCACCCCATGACTGCAGCAGTCTGAAACCACTTTGGATTAACCTGGTGTGGTTATTGGAACCATAACTCATCTGGATGTGATTTGGGGTGGATCAAAGGCAGTTATGGGAGTGCAGACAGCCTTGACTTGTGCCGTTTTGGAGCTGAGCAGTTTGGAGTTCTTGCAGTGTGTGGATGTGTGTGTTCACTGAGGGAGCGGAGAAGTCTCCACGAAAGGCACAACACAAGCTTGGTGGTCTCTCACTGATCCTTTACGTGTCATTTTTCCCATCTAATTACTCCCAACCGTGGCAAAACATACAAATAGTCCCTTGAGACCCAGCCAAGAAAGGACCTGTGCTGGACTGACTAATTTGGCAAGCAACCCTCTCCCCTCCTGGTCACCGCAGCAGTTTCTCCATGGTGTCACACCAGCAAACAATCCGTGTATTTCTGCGAGGGTGACATGATCCTATCCCGCCTAGTTTTAGTGTCTCTTGGTAGACGTTCTCCTTCAATTACGATTTCACTTCTGCTTTTTTACAACCTTGATGGGCTGCCTGTAATTTCGCTGCCACCAGTGAAATAATCACTGAACATGTTGTGCCCGTGGTGGCTCACCAAGTTATATGATATGACCTCAGTGGTTAATGAAAGGGCGAGCTTGTCTAGTGTGAGGATGAGGTAATTAGACCAGGACTTCTCCAGCCTTCTCTTTATTGAAAAGCAGGAGCTCTGAATAGACCACTTATTAAAAAAGCAATTTCCCTTCCTTTGCCAGATCTCCTCTCCCTTATTCAGCCATTCTTTCCGAGGGGTCTTGGGTGGAGAGGGTTTTTTTGGGGGGAGATGTGTGTGTGTGGAGGGGATGGGGGAGAAGTCAACTGTA
Source organism: Illadopsis cleaveri (assembly GCA_013399915.1). Taxonomy (NCBI): domain Eukaryota; kingdom Metazoa; phylum Chordata; class Aves; order Passeriformes; family Timaliidae; genus Illadopsis; species Illadopsis cleaveri. The sequence goes on from VXBB01024421.1 coordinate 73,160, forward strand.
TTAAAGCTCCATTGCCAGCAATGAAGTTTCTGAGTTATATTAAATGAAGCCCAGGCAGCCTTGCTAAAGCTCTCATCTTCTCTGTGTCCTCCCCCCTTTTCCCCCTTGTACACACAAGTGCAGCCCTCTTTTGTAACCCATTAATGAAAAGGAGGAATATTAGAGCACTCAATTAGTTCCACTGGGCTTGAGTAAGTGATGTTTTAATTAAATTTGCCCAGTTTCTCAGCAAAGTATCATTAAACATGACTTTCCAACTCCCTCTCTGGAGCGTTGCTAAGTTTCTTAATCCCAGGAGTGCTGACCTCTTCCAGAGGTATGTCTGGTCAAGCATGTCTTACAGATCCAAGGGGCACAATTAAAAGGGGCTGCTGTTACCCTTAAAAAAAAAGAAAAAAAAAATATCATGTTCTCATTGCCTTTTCGCTTCATCCTTCCAGAAGGAGGGACACAAACCTTTGCCTGAAGTCCCTGTATAACCACAGAGCTGAGAGTGTTTAATACAAAATTATGGGGAGGCAGAAATGGAGAACAAGAGAAGATCTCTCTTAAAGCAGTTTCCTGCTTTGAAACTGGTTCCTTTCATGAGGCATCATTGTTTTTTTTGCCCAAGATGTTTTGGTCTGTGCAGAGCAAGAATTTCTGAAGGATCACAGAATGCTGGAATGGCTTGGGTTGGAAGGGACCTTGAAGGTCTCCTCGTCCCAAGGCCCTGCCATGGTCCTTGTCACCCTTGTAGGCTTCAAGTCCAAACTCATCCTGAGACAGCTACACCTGAAACTTATCTGAGATGCTCTGGAGAGGATAGTGGGAGGTGCCTGGACTTTCCCTTGCTGTTGACTTGCTTATTTTGGAATTCCATGTGAGGAATGACTTTTCCCCCGCCAGGCGGTGCTGGCAGGGATCTCTCTGGAGGGCTGGAGATGCAACTCTCCATATCAGGGAGATGTTTGCCCAGCTATCATCTGTCTGAGGAACTTGGTGAGCTATCACGTAACACGTTATCAGAGCATGCCACCCTCTTCATTTCTGGAGCTCCGTTGGGCAGAGGGGGGAAACTGAGACCCAGAAAGATTAAGTGACTCGCTAAAGGTCACACACAGGCGGAGGGAGGCCCAACTCTCCTGTTGCAGAGACAGTGTTTACAAGCACTGTCCACCCAGTCTCACACAGTTCCTACTCATTAACACAGTTCCACTCAAACTCCAGGTTTTGCTGCACCCTCACGATGTGTAATAATTGCTGTTTTGGAGCTTAATCCACTTGGTACATGCAAAAAAACCCCAAAAAAACCCCAAAAAAACCCCAAAAAAACCCCAAAAAAACCCCAAAACCAAAACATAAAGCATCCTTTTTGGCAGTTTCTAGAGATGTGTTTGCAGTAGAGAAATGGGGCATCACATGTTTACCGAGGTACGAATCAAACCCAGCAAATAACAGCCTGAGAGGAGCTCTTAACGTACAGATCAGTTTTCAGGGCCACCACTGGTATTAATTGCTGCAGGTTATGACAGGTAGGAATGCCCAGGCGTGCTCTCAGGATTTTCCTCTCCTTTCAGGCTGAGAATGGCTCAGCCAAAGCCTTTCTTAGGCCTGGAAATCAATACTCTGGAAAAAAAAAAAATTTGCTTGCTGTGTCCCATAAGTGATTGCAGTTGGTTGTTTATGTGGAGCTTTTTTAGCATGGGAAGCATGCTAGGAATACTGAGCATGGGGAAAATACTTCTGAAGTTCTCAATTTTAAGTAGGGTTATGTTGTTCCATGCTTAAATGTTTGTGTTTTAATACCTATGTCACTAAAATATGAGCGTTCCTATTTTTCAAAGAAGGAAGGGTGGTGGGAGGGGAAAACCATTCTGAAAAAGCAGGTTGAGAACAGGCTGAAAAGAAGGGGTTTTTTTTTTTTAACAAGGTAGAAGAAAAAAAGGAAGGACAACTCCTAACAATCTGTGAAACTTTTAAAATTCAGCCAATGGCATTGCCCAGTGTGGAGGGACAAGTCTGGTCCACTGGTTGTGTGTGGGGACCGTGGCTGCTGTCCAAACAAACATTAATACTCGAGCTGAGAGAATGCCTAAGCCTATTTAAATTGAAGAGGCGGGGGCGGGGGGGATGGAAGGGATTGGATTTGTGGGGAAGCATCCCAAAGCCCTTCCCAAAAAGCCCGGCAAGGCTTTTCCCTGGACGAGCTGCCTGCCAGGAGGGGCTTTTGCTGCCTCCTCTCCCCCCAAACCATAGCGAATGGTTTGAAGCCTCGGAGCCGCGGCCCAGCCATGACGACAGCGGAGCAATAAGCGAGGAATTCCCACGGCTGGGTGTCCGCCCTGGGCTGCTGCTGCTGCTGCTGCTGCTGCTGCTGCTGCTGCTGCTGCTGCCCAGACAAGAGTTGTCTGAACAAAAAAAAAAACAAAAAAAACCCACCGCCAGAGCCCCGTGACCCAGCTGGGAATGAATGGGAATCCTGTCCTCGGCGTTTCGGCTAAAACACTGAGAAATTGTGTGTTGCAGCATGTCTGAGACCGATCATGACGGGGGCACTTAGTCTGGGCTTCGCAGCGCGCCATTGTTGGGGGGAAGGATTACATGTTGCATAGCAATGCTCTGCTGTGATCCCTTTCCCCCGTGGCTCCTCGTAAAGCCAGTTGGGGAGGCAGGCCAGCGGCGCTATCTGATTCCCTCTGAGCGGCAAACCCCAGGAGGAATGGTTCTGTCTTGCTTTTGTGTTTTCCTCGCCCTGTGTTTGTGGGTATTGGGTGTTCTCACTGCGAGGTCGGTGGGAATTTGTGTTCCTAAGTCAAGCTGAATAGCTCAAAAATTCCTTATTTTTCCTCCCAGACTGTTCTGTTTGAGACTGCCAAACCAGGTGGTTGTTCAGAGGAGAGTGGGAGGACAGAATTTCCATGTGTGATGCCATCCCTTGACCCACCACTTGTCTTTGTTTTCATGGTAGGAACTCTCTACAGCATACAATACAAAAAGGATGCTTCTCATTGCTGTTACTCCTGAGTTACTACAACCCTGCTGCTGTGTGGTAGCTGTGGAGTTGGGGCCATGGGGAGCATGAAATATGTTTTGCCTTGGATTGAAGCTGAGCTGTTCTGCTTCACATCTGTGACAAACGTGCAGGTGGCCACATCCTTGGTGTAGAGGAAGTGACTATTCAGTGATCATTCAGATCGTTCACAGAACAGGTTCTGGTCTGTGTAGGATGGAGGTAAATCGGGCTCTGAACCATGATGAGCCTTGAAAAGAAAGCAGGAGCTACTACTGCTCTTGAAATATGATTTTGTATGGCAAAACCTCATTCTTCCTCATCTAACCAAGAGTTTTTTGGGAATAAAAACTGTGTTTTTCCTGTCCTGGAAGCCCCTCCAGGTTTGAAAGCATGATCCAGACATTTGTCCCGGGATCCAGCCAGCAAAGCTTTCCCCAACACTGCTCCAAGCAACCTGCTGACTTGGATCAGTCTTGCTCTGCTTCCTGAAGAAATGAGGTGGATTTAAGTGTCTCTGACAGGAGCTTGCAACAAGAGGAGGAAAGGTCGTTGTGGAAGCTGGGGAACGGGACGGGAACCAGAAGGGCTTTGCCAAGATTCATTCTGGCTCGTGGGTGGTTGGGGCTCGGAGGCAGCAGTTCCCCATCACGCAGCGCCTCGAGGAGCTGCAGCGTGACTGACAGCAGCAGGGGAGGCTGCCTGGGCAAGGAATTTTTCTAGGATTTTCACTCTTGCTGCCTCGTAACATTCTTGAGCCCTTCTCCTGGTCCTTCCAGGAGAAGGTTTACGGGGCGGTTGGGACGCACCACACTTGCACGGCAGCCGTATGAAAATCCACACGTTTGGTTTCATCAACTGGTGCTTTCGTGGGGACAGGGACAATGGAAACCTTTGATGCTTTGGTCCACCAGTGCATGACACCGGAGCTGTCCCAGCCATTGCTCAACAAGGAGCTAGAAGCGAGTCAGGAAAATCCAGACTGCAGTTTGTGTGGAACTTTCTTTAACCCAGATGAGCAGAATAGAATTAATCTACCTGAATTAAATACTTTTATAATACCCCTTGAGAGACCTTTATGCAGCTGGTGTGAGGAGAATGTTTTAAAGCACCTCAGTTAGTGCTAGGTGGAGGTATTTAGACACCTGAGTTTGGTAACAAGGAGCTAGAAGTGAGTCAGGAAAATCCAGCCTGGGGTTCATGTGGAACTTGGAGTCCAGATGAGCAGAATAGAATTAATCTACCTAGATACACTTACTAGCACCCCTTGAGAGACCTTTATGCTGCTGGAGAGACAGCTGGTGTGAGAAGAATGTTTTAAAGCATGTCAATTGGTGCTAGGTGGAAATGTTTAGACACCTGAGTTTGGCCCAGAGGGTGGGATTCTGCTCACAGAATGCCCCAAACTGAGGTGCCTCTGTGTGAGCTGGGTCCCCAGGCTCCTGCTGGTGATAAGAGATGTGCTCAGCTGTCAGTGGGAGCCCGGAGAGCTGTTGAGTAGGGCAGGTGTTTGCCTCACTGCAGGGTCCTCTCCTGCTTTGGCTCCCCTGACTCCGGCGGGAGTTCCGAGGTGTTTCTCAAACTGAAGTGTTTAAACTCAAGTGTTTGCCTCGGTGAGGTCAACCCTGGCTGGCTGACATGATTCAAGTGCCTAAACCTACATGCTTACACCTGACTGAAGGTCTTCTGCCATCAGCCAGCTGCCAATCCATCAGGATCAGGTTTTTCCAACACGTGTTGGGCTGTATCCACCAGCCCCACGTGGATGCCTTGGCTGTAGTGCTCCCGCAACGTCAGCACTCCCACAGAGCTCCGGAGAGGTGGCTCCTGACAAGAACAGCCCCCACTCCAGGTTCCCTTCCTGAGTTTCATGACCCTGTCTTGTTCAATCAGCTCCAAGTCCAGGAGCATGGCTACAAGCTGAGCCAGTTCCCGCTGGTTTCTTGCTTTCCCAACTCCCGTACAATGGGGGTTGTCTCCTTTTCCAGGTGGAGCAGATGCGAATGTGCTGGAGGAGGAGGAAAGGTTGAGGAAAGCCTGAACTGATGAATGACTGCAGTGTGCAGCCCTTTCCCAAGTATCCCAGCAATTTCTGCCCGGTTTGCTGATGGTGTGGGCATGAAATCAGGTGGAGGAGCTTTGTTTCACACGGACTCAGCCCTCACTTCTGGACGAGCAGTGAAACGGGGCTTTACACGAGGGAGGGCGCGGGTGAGGCTTGGGGTTTTTCCCCCCCTCCTCGGTGTTGAAATGTGTTCTGCACGCTCTTGTCTGACATTGTGGGATTTCTTGTGGACTTGGCGAGACACTTTGGCACACAAAGCGTGACAGCCCTTACCCCAAGCCATCCCAGCTGAGCGCTATAACCAGCAACACATCTCCCCCTGTAACCCGTCACCGCTTCGAATGCTACTGTGTATTATTGGATTGCACTTGCAGAGGCCTTTGGCTGTCACAGGAATGAAGTGTGACCGTTGGACGGGCTCTGCTGAAGGCTGCATTATGCAGTATTGTCTTTCTAAAAATGTTTCTGGAATATCACAATTGGGCCGGGCCCCAATTCCGAGTCCATGACCTATTGCGCGGATGCTCATGGGGCTCAGCAGGATTTGTGCAGCCAAATAATTAAGAACCGGATGGTCAGGAAATGGACTGCAGCCAGTCCTCTGCTGTCAGGAGGCCACAGCGTAGCCAAGATGCCATCATGGGCACAGGGGGAGGTTGTTTTCTTCTTTTTTAGGTACCGTAGATGCCCAAAGGAAGGGCACTTTCAACAGTACTTTGGTACCTTGTCAGGACCCAGCTCTGTAAAACAAACTCTGTTCTCACCTGCTGCTTTAAGGGGTGGTTGTGCCTTACCCATTTAAAGTTAATAGAACCTAATTTGGGGGAAGGGGCAGGCTGGGAGAAGTAGAAATACAAATTCGTTTTCATAATTCACGTTTTCAAATTTCACATTTCTGTGGACAGAATGTGGGGTACCCTGTGGCTGTCCAAATAACATCTCTGCTCTTGTGTTGCCCATGGAGGTACCCCAGGTGTAAATCTCTCTCTGTAGAAGGGGAGCTGGAACATTCCAATGCTATTTCTAAAGAGGTGGATGTGGTTTTGTGCTGTGATACTTCTTTATTGCAGCTGATTTGAAAAGGATGGGATGCTTTGTTTAGCATCAGTCAGCTGATGATGCAAAACTAAGATTACTTCTGCTCGTACTTGAGTCTGGGGTCCTGAGGTGTGGAGAAGGTTCCTATTGTCCACACTCCTGTTCTGGAGCATGAGCCACCCCACCTCTTTCCACTAAACCAGCTTCTTCCACTTTTATATCTTATCTACTTATTATTGACAAAGATGATTAGGTGTTAAAATATGTATCAATCTCTTAGTTGTACCACAGATCTCTGTCTACACGATGAGTGGCAGCACTGGACAATCTTCGTGCGCCTTTCTAGTATCTTTAATTAGCCAATTAAGCAAAGTTTTTGCAGGTAAATGTCATACTCTAATATGAACTGAGAGCCTTTTGAAAAGAGTATTTCCTGTAGGATGTGTTTTCTGTCCGCTTCCAACAGTTATTTTTTGTATTGTCATCAACTTTGCGTCCCTGAGGTGTCTCCTAGAAAATATCGTGTTTTACTTGGTGCTTTGATTCCTTCCACCGTGACTGATTCTCTCTGGGGCCGTGTGTGTGTGTCTGCAGGTCATCAAAGCCGGCGTGGAGACCACCTGCAAATGCCACGGCGTGTCCGGGTCCTGCACCGTCCGGACGTGCTGGAGGCAGCTCTCCCCCTTCCACGAGATCGGGAAGCAGCTGAAGCAGAAGTACGAGACCTCGCTCAAGGTGGGCAGCACCACCAACGAGGCCACGGGGGAAGGCGACATCTCCCCTCCTAAAAAATCCATCCCCGGCCACAGCGATCAAATCCCAAGGACTACGGACCTCGTCTACATTGACGACTCCCCGAGCTTCTGCCTGATGAGCCGGTATTCCCCGGGGACCTCGGGAAGGAAGTGTTACAAGGACAAGAACTGCGACAGCATCTGCTGCGGCCGGGGGCACAACACGCAGAGCCGGGTGGTGACGCGCCCGTGCCAGTGCCAGGTGCGTTGGTGCTGCTACGTGGAGTGCAAGCAGTGCACCCAGAGAGAGGAGGTTTACACCTGCAAGGACTGACACGACCCGCGGCCACCCCCGGGGACGGGCCAGCCTGGAGAACTGCCTATGGAGACAAACAGGGTTTGATTGACCTTCTGGGATCTGGAAGCTATGTTGAGACATAAGCACTTTGTAGGGTACAGGTGACCCAGCTGTGTTGCTGTTTTGTTTTTGGGGGGTTTTTTGGTTTTTTTGTTTTGTTTTGTTTTGTTTTGTTTTTCCTGTAGACTGAGTTTTCATGAGGTCCAACCGTGTGGAAATAAGTGCCTGTCACACTGGGGTTAGACACCAGTTGACCTTCACCTTCGTCGTCTACGCAGTTTGACGGATCATTTCTCCTTGGAACATTGTTTCAGCCATCCTCCATGAACTCCTGGGCTAAGATATTCTCTTTGGCATAAATATCCTGTACTTCTTTATTCCTGAAGCTCGCCAACTGCTTAGAGAGCTGAGCAGATACAAAAGATCTTTCCGCTTTGAGTGCGGTGGTGCGGGAAACGGATGTTCATTTCTCCTGAAACTGGAGAGGGATTTTTAGGGAGTGATGGGTTCTTCCAGTGGAGTTTCTGCACATGGAGCAAACCAGGCTCTGACAAAGAGACCCACTGGAGCATCAGCTCTTTAATGACAGCTCTGTATCCGCGTGCATTGGCACCGCGTGCATTGGCACCACATACCGCTCGAAAATGTTGGGTCCACCACGCTGCAGACAGAAAAACATCCAAAGAAGAGGTTGGGAAGAACAGCAGAACACCAGACGTGCCTGTCCCCTTCAGTCCAATCCCGCGTTCTTTATTTAAAACAATTCACCCAAATGCAGGTCCTTTAGCACTATCGCTGTCTTAAATTTAAATTTTTTTTTTTTTTTAAACCACTACATACTTTTGTTCCATTTTCACTTCACGCGTGATTTATGTCCCTCTCCTCTTCCCACCTCTTGCTGATGGAGGTCAACCTGTGGTAACTGCTTCAGAAATCCCAACTGGAACTTGCTGAGTCTTATGCCAGCTGAACTTGGACGTGTTTCTCTTGAGCAGGACAAGAGGAATCCCAGTGCATCTTGGACCCCGGGGCTGTCTTGCATTGTGGAGCAGCCATTTTGGCCTGGATCAGACCTCTGGAGGAGCTGACTTTTCTTTCCTAGGTCATCATTCCATTTGCTCTAAACCATGGCAGTGTGGTACATGACACAAGCTGTATGTAAACCCTATGACCTTAAGATGATTTTTTTTTTTTTTAACCACTAGATCGAGAACTGTATTTTTAAAAACACACCTGCTAAATCCTGACAAAACTCGTGGATTTGGAATAACCAATCAACACAGAGACAACCTGAGAGAAGCCAGAAATTTGACTGCAGGAGTTGATCACTCCTACGCTGTGAAACACATGACAACCTCCAGCATTTGTTTTTTTGCTTGGAAGAGGAGATTTACAATCCAGGACTTGGCGTGCCAATATTCTTCATATAAAAGTGGATTGGAGGGAGTCAGCAAATGCCTGAATGAAGCTTTCTAAGGAAAGAAATGGGGAGCAGAGGGTGTTCTGTTTGATTTTCGGTAGCAATTTTTGATTGTACAGTAGTAGCAATTTCCACCAAGCTTCTATAAGCCATTGATCTGGTGTTCAAAAGAGGAGATCCTCAAGCATTAGTAAAAATTAGTAAAGCAAAACGAGAGCAATTTCCCAAGACGGACCATTATTTTTCAAAGTCTTTCTTTACTTATTTAATTTTTAATTCCTCCCCCGCCAAATTGTAGCCACTAATATTTAAGCTGTTCATATGCATCTACTGGGAGGAGAAAAGATAGATTTGGGGTTTTCTTGGTTAACAAATACCTGCAGTCCAGCCTGACTCGTTGGCATCAAATCTTGAGGAGGGGGCATGGGGAGGGACAGGGTGTTACTGTTCAACAGCACCGTGGTTCTGTCAAGTGAAGCAAAATGTCTCTTTTTTTGGTGTTTCCTTATTTGCTGTACAATTCTGGAGGTTGGGATAATGCTGGAGGAGTGAAGGTGGAATCCACATGTGGAATTCCAACCTTCCACCCCGGCAAAGCGCCGGGAAGGTCTCGCAGCTTTTTGGGAAAGTCACCCCTGAGCAGTTTATCTAATGGTTTAAAAAAGTAATTGCCTAGAAACCTATTATCCAGTGTGTATATATAGACATATATACACACCCTGACACATAAATATATATATATATATATATAAATATTGAACATTTATTTATTGTAAAGCCCTTCAGAAGGACCTTCTTATGGTTTCAATGTGGTATTATGTTAAATTCTCTTTCTCCCTCTGACTCTCTCTCTCACACATATGTGCAAACTCACTGTTACATTTTTGTGTGTTCTAGAATAGCTCTTCCCCTCCAAAGTAAAGCCAGATCCAAACCTGCTCGAAACAGGAATTTTGGGGTCTGAATTAATATTTCTGGCTCCATTCTTTTTTTTTTTTTTCCCCCTAAATCTGTTCTTAATTAAAGGATGGGCCGCAATTTACGTGCAT
>VXBB01024421.1:82897-95177 GCA_013399915.1 Illadopsis cleaveri
TATTATTGTTATTATTATTATATTTAAACCATGGGCCTCATTTTCCTCCTTTTCACTGGTGTCTCTGTCTCCATTGACCTCGCTGGAGTAACTCCACATTGCACTGGTGTGAGAGGAGAATGAGTCCCTAGAAGCAGAAGAGAGGGGAGTGTTGGCGTGGATATCCTGGCCAAGGAAATTCCAGGATGGGATGGGATGGGATAGGGAAGCTTGGTGTGTTCAGCAGTGTGGGGGAGAGAGAGAGAGATGGGTGGGAAATAATTCAGATTGTCCAAGCTTGTCTAGAAGAAAGCAGCAAAGAGTGAATGAACTACTGAGTGAAAGAGCTCTTCTGTGTATTATAACTCACGCACTGAAGCCTGGATGCTTTCTGTAAGTATTTAAGAAAAAAGAAAAGAAAAAAAAAAAAAGACAAAAAAAAGACAAGAAAAAGAGAAAAAAACGAATAAGAAAAAAAAAAAAAAACACCACAAATTGTATTTATGTTCATGTGGATATAGTACTTGCCTGTTGTATATTGTAAATAGCAAGGTTTATTCTCCTGTGGTTAAAAAAAAAAAATTATAAATAACTAAATAGTAGCGAGGCACATGTGTTAAATGTATAGGCAGTGTATAAAATATACTAACACTCTGAAATCAGGAGAACTTGTCTTCTTGGCCTTTTGACCTAGGGTGGTAAAACAAATGTGGGTTATTTTTCTTCTCCCCCCTGCACCACGCTGTGGGTGTGTTTTGGCAGGGGGGGTCTTTAGTTCCAGCGTTTTCCAATATTTGCCTTATTGTTGAAAGAAGGAATGGGGGCAAAAGCCTCCTTTTGGAAAAATCCAGTGGAGCTTAAGCAGGAGCTGGGAGAGAAGATGTCAAACCATCCCAAAACCCTTTGGAGTGCTAGGCCTGGGTTTTCTGGTGGTGAGAGATGTGTTGGAGTTAAATTAACTCGTGGAGTATGAGTGCCACTCCATCCACAAGTCTGGAAAACCCTAAATAAGACACTGGGAACTCCTGTAGAAAACAGTGGGGAGTGTCCTGTAAAACTTTTTTATCCCAGCTGGATTAAACTGGATTTTTCCAGAGAGGCTGATTCTGCCCCCACACCATTGGATCTCCAGTGCAATTCAATTGCTTAGTTTTGTAAAACTACTTTAACGGTGGATTTGGGTCCCTGAAGTTTTTCATGGTGTCATTTCATATATATATATTAAAAAAAAAAAAGTGCAAAGCAACTTCCCCCCTTTTTCTTATCCCCAGAGAAACAGGATTTTGCTCAGATGTAACTGGAGAAGGACGGATGGATGGAGGGGAGATCTCTGGTTCCTGACCCCCTTTCACCCCCTGTCCCCCCCAAAAAGTGTCAAAGTGTTGGTTCTCCTAAGCTGATCCAGCCAGATCAGTTTTGGGGTGGGGGGGTGCAACCATTATTTATATAACTTTTTTATTAATTTTTTTAAAAAAAGAGAAGTTAGCTGATGGAAGAATATTTTTATTGAATAGTGCATTTTAGTTATGTCAGAAATATAAAAAAAAAATTATATATAATATTTTTGTAAACAAGGCAAACTGAAAACGTTTGCTGTTTTATATTAGAATTTTCTATTAAAAGAAATAAAAACCCACAGAAATAATTGTTGCACCCGTCATCTGTTTTTTAACAAGCTTCTATTCTGTGTGACTGACTCATTTATGCCGGATGTGGAGAAATGCAAAACAAGTCCTAAACATTATGTTCTCCTTATCTTTCAGTTATCAAAAACCCCAGCTGGTTAAACAAGCAGTGTTTAATCAAAGCGAGTTTTTAATTATTATCATTATTAATGCTAAAAAAAGAGTTAGGAAAAATGAGTAGGTTGGAATGGAAATATAAAAATCTACCCCCAAATTTCAACTTTACCCTTTTTTAGCTGGACATCCTGGTTTTGAGATGGGTCTGGATGGAAGAAATCCCAAATCTGTTTGCCATAACTGGAGATTTGCCATTGAGCTCAGTTGGCTTGGGAAGAACAGCTCTTAAAAAGGTGGTTGGGGAAAATTAAACCCTAATCTGAGTGCATTGGAAGGTTAAATGAAGAGGACCAAATTCCAGGCTCGATCCAACACAAGCAACTTTTATCCATTTGAATGGGGCAGTGTAAAATTGGGGAGCGGGGGATTTGATCTGCTGTGATTCAGCAGGTTTGTCCATCACCTTGGGAAGCAGGGAATGATTTATGGACTCCCTGTTTTCCAAAGAACTTCTGGGATTGCTGGTTTGGAGACCTGAGCAGGGGCTAAAATAATTCCTGAGGAGTTTTTTTGTTGTCAACCAGCTTGTTGACATCTGCCTTCTTTCAGCTCAGGTCTGGGATTCCTTTGTCCGTCGTTTTTCAGCTGCCCTGTTTTAGGGAACATACAGTCGGGTGCTTTGGCTGGGGTAGGGTTGGATGAGACCCCAGATGAAGGGACGGATTTCTCAAGGGTACTTTCATGGAGTAGATGCTGCTTAAGGTGATTTTCTGGTGGATTATAGTGCCTGTGAAAAATTCCTCAGTTGATGCTGCAGTAAAATCCGGTCTGTTCTGTTCCCGATGGAACAGGTGCAGTAAAGCTCCTCATTCCCGGTTTATCCAGCTCTGCAGGCACATCTGTTGGGTTGAGTCTGGCTTCCGTGGCCAGCTCATCCTGGATTTCAGTTTTTAGGATGCTAATTAGGTGATGACTTTTAGAAGGTGACGTTTTCCCACAAGAAATACCAGATTTCTGGACCACGTCGCCTCAGCGTGGCACAGGATCAGGTCCAGAGGAATAGGAATCATGGAATTTTTGGGGTCTTTAAGATCCATCTCATTCCAACCTCCTGGTTGAATCTGTTCAACCCCCTGAAACCTGGTCATGGATATTACCACTGAATGGCTTTTAGATCTATTTTTCAACAACTGATGTTGGATTTGACCAAATCATTTACAAGTTCCACAAACAGAATATTTCTGAATAGAGCAAACAAAGGAAAAAAGGGAATCTTGAGGCTTTATGGGCGGGGAGGAAAAGAAAATGGATTTATCAGCACAGATTTACTCTGGCTTCTTGTAACTACAATTCCTCAGGTGCAGGGAGGGAGCGAGACCAGAAATTATGCAAATGCATCGAATTCACCTGTCGGGGGAAACATCAGATTTTTGTCTTTTCCTCAGTTGTTGCTGAGTGTTTTCAGAAATGGGAAAAAAACCCTTCTTAGCACTGGGCAAGATGGCCCAAAAGGACAGGAGATGACTTCCCTCAGGAATGTTGGGAAAGGCGTTGGCATTGGATCTGGAATCATCATCCCTTAGGGAAGGAACCCGTGGGCTGCAGTCAGTGGGGGCACCTCTGGAAGGTGTTTGGCCCACGTGGCCCTGCCAGTTTTCCCTGCTCACAGTAGAAGGGGATAAAGACATCCAGGTTAAGAGAGGTGGGATTGAATTCAGGAAAATCGAGATATGTGTGGATAATCCTCCCAGCTCCCCTGGGGCGTGGATCCATCCGAAACACCAATCACCAAACCAGCCCAGGAATTTCCCTTGGACCACCCCACCTTTAACAATTTGAAGCAGGAATGTAAAGTCTAGGATTTGTTTTGCACACCTGGGATGGCATTTCCTTTTAAAGGGAGGTGGGAATACTAACATGAAGGATTAGTATTTTTTCTTGGTTTTTTTCTTTTTGTTTTGTTTATTTTCTAATGTCTTATGGGAGCCTAAGTTATTTTTCTCTACCTCATATGTACAGCTTGTAGGTATAAATCTGATTCTGAGTGACTGTTGAGAATGTATTTAAGTTATTTAACATCTTTGTATAACAAAAAAAAAGGAAAAAAAAAGCAAGAACAAATGAAACAATAAATGTATTTTAAATTATACTTGAAGTGTGCTCCTCTTTCTTCACATCTGTTGGAAAAGTCTTTGTACAGTGGTTGTGGGAGATCCTTCAGCCTCATTCACAAAAATAAGCTTGGCTTTGGGGCTAATTTAAGCCCCAAAAGTGGTACCCTGAGTTGGAGAAATGCCTCTCCATCCACTGTAAATGACATCATTAAACAAGCTCAGGAGGCTGAGGGACTCCATCTGCTTCCCATGGCATTCCACGGTCATCATACTTGGCTGGAGAAATCAGGATGCCTTAGCAGAGTGTCACTGTCAGGATGTGATTCCAAAATAACTGGCTGGAGTTCAGAACAGCTTGGAGGGAGGTAGCTGAATTTAGTCTGGGGGAATGACAACGATTTAAAAAATTGTTGTTATGCCAGGCAACACATTGACCTGCTTGATCAAATGTCCTTTTCTTCACAGTGGACCTCTGGAGGTGTTCAGCACCTCATTGCAGCTGAGCTTTGAATAACCAGAGTTGGGAGGGACCCATGAGGATCATTCACTCCAGCTCCTGACAGCCCAACAATCCCAGCCTGTCCCTGAGAGTGTTGTCCAAACTCTCCTGGAGCTCTGGCAGCCTTGGGAACGTGCCCATTCCTTGGGGAGCCTGGGCAGTGCTCCACCAGCTTCTAGGGGAAGAACTTTTGCCTGATATCCAACCTAACCCTTGGAACAAGATCATCTTTAAGGTCCTCTCCAACCCAGACCATTTTCCCACAAGAAACACAAGACATGGCTTTTCTGGACCATCTCACTCAGTATGGCACAGGATCAGGTCCAGAGGAATCATAGGAATCATGGAATATTTGGGGTTGGAAGGGGTCTTTAAGATTCATCTCATTCCAACCTCCTGGTTAAATCTGTTCAACCCTCTGGAACCTGATCATGGATATTACCACTGAATAGCTTTTAGATCTATTTGTATGATTCTGTTACTTGGAAAACTGACTTGTTTCTCCAAAGGGTTTTCAAAATCCCTTTGGTTTTCCAATTCTCTCCTTCCCATGCACACAAAAATTTTGCATTTATTCATTTATTTTACCGTCCAGTCCCATTTTCTGCAGTGGGAAAAGCAGCCAGGCTTTTTACCCACCCTTTTAGAGCTGGTTCCTTTACACAGAACCAGCGCTGCTCACCCTCAAACAGGAATGCTGGGTCTTTATCCAGGACTCTGNCCACAAACAGGAATGCTGGATCTTTATCCAGGACTCTGCTGGTGTTGGGATGGTGTCCCACTGTTCTTCTCCTCACAGATTATCATTCACACAAGGAATTGTTCACTAAATCAGTGAAAACTCTTGACACAACCAATGTTCCTCCAAAGCTTTTGCTTTGCTTTGTCCCTCCTTGTGATGAGAAAACATCAGCTGGAAGCTCTGAGGAACCAGGCAAACACTTTGATCCAGATATTTCTCATACAGCCATGGAATGGTTTGGGTTGGAAGGGAGCTCAAGAATTATCTAATTCCCATCTCTCTGCCATGGGGGACTTTCCACTAAACCAGATGTAGTGGTTTCAGGTTCATTTATTTTTGTTTCCCAAATTATGTGTAGTGAGTCGAGTGCCTACTAGAATTATTTATTCCTTTTCTGCTGTGAGATAGGATAAGGAGAGAAGCAAAGCAGGCTCAAAACTTAAAAGGGTATAAAGACAGGTTTGTTAACAAAACTACAAGAGCGAAAAAATTAAATTAAAAATTAATTAGACATCAAGTTAATAAGAATCAAAATAAAACCTTTAAAACACTTCCCCAACAGCTCCTTTTCTTTCTCACAGACAACATACAGAGACAAAACTCGGAACTCTGGGTCAGTTTGCCACCTATAAAACAGCCTTTCACCAGTCCATTTAGAGAGAGAAATCTCTTTTTGGTCTGCCATGGAAACTTCCCACAAGAAACCAGCTCAGTTTTTTAAGCCAGAAGAGCACACGCATTGGAGATTATGGGACGGGAGACGGAACCACCTCTGGTTTGCTTCCCACCAAACCTTGCAAGGGTGTGACCCTCTGCCTCCTTCAGCTTCCCAACTGACCTCCCGTTGGCACTTCCCGGCCGTTGGGTAATGGGAACTGGCAGGTCTGGAACCTCACAGGCAGCCCCTTAAGGAGCTGCTAATGGCAGTTGTAAAGCCGCAGGAGCCCCGAGGATGTGGCGGCGTTTTGACAGCTGTTCCCGCAGAGGAAGTGGGTGATGCGAGAATGCATTGTGAGAACTTGGGATTGAAACGAGGATGGGATGGGAGGTTTCACCTCCAGAAAAGTGAAATTGGTTTCTTCCCACCTCTTCTCTGCCACTGTTTTCCTCAGCGTCGCGGCGATGCCTTGAAGGTGGTTTCAGCCTGGAGCTGGGGGTGTGCTGAGCAGAAGGGGAGCATGAGAAGTGAAATCCAGTGAAAACAGAGTTGCCTTTAGCTTAGAAAGGAATAAGGACGTGCCTGACTCTTTTACAAGCTTCCAGGTACACTGAGGGGTGTGTTTTGTGTGGAGCTGAGTGTAACCCAGTTAGGGAACCAGTGATTGAGCACAGATGAGTGGGGAAGAGCATTTGAGTAAAAACACAGAATGGAGAGAGAGAAGAAACAATGAGGCGACAAATTTTATACCATCCTTCCTCTTAAATAGGCATGAAAGGCAAAAATCTGACTATTATTTGGACAGAAACAAAATCAATCATCAAGAGATGAGATGAAAGAGTGAGGTCCCAGAGTCACGGAATGGTTTGGGTTGGAAGAGACCTTAAAGTTCCTTTCATTCCACCCCACTGCCATGGACACTTTCCACTAGACCAGGTTGCTCCAGCCTGGCCTTAAACACTTGATACTGATTCTTCTTCATCATCATCATTAACATCATGAACATCATGAACATCATGAACATCATGAACATCATTAACTCACAGCTCAAGCTGTGGAACAGTTTTGACCATCTCCTCTTAGAAGTTCTAATTGAGCTGCTTAAGAGACAGAAGTGCTTTGTTTTAAAAAAAAACCAACAAAAACCTATCAAAGAGCAGTTTTTAAATTATCATGTCGTTTTGACCACTCAAAAAACAAAATGCAACTTTTAGTAATACCCATATAACCTGAACTTTTTTATGCCTGAACTTTTTTAGGCAAACACAGGGCCAGAGAGATGAAAGGGGGTCAGAAATGAGACAGGACTTGGCCAAGCTCATCCCTTACTCCCTCTGGGAGCTGGGCCTGGGGCCAGGTGGTGGGAAGTGCCCTCAGCGCTGTTTGAGATGTGGGGGCTCCACAGGTGAGCAGAGCAGAGCCC
This sequence comes from Illadopsis cleaveri, assembly GCA_013399915.1. NCBI lineage: Eukaryota > Metazoa > Chordata > Aves > Passeriformes > Timaliidae > Illadopsis > Illadopsis cleaveri. The sequence goes on from VXBB01024421.1 coordinate 90,055, forward strand.
CAGGTGGTGCCACATCTCAGAGTTCACATCCTGATTCTGAGCTGTGTGCTGTGGATCGGAGAGCAGCAGGATTTTCCTGTTTCCCAAGGGATTTGCTCCAAGCTGTCTCCTCCACTTCTGCCCATGGCCAGCCCTGCAGTGGGAACCCGAGCTGGAGGTGATGGTGAAGGTGTGACTCCCTCGTGTGCTGCTGGCTCCAGGGTGAATCTGCTGCAAAATGGGGAATTCCCCTCAGGATCTGGGATATCCAGGTGGTGGGAAGTGCCCTCAGGGCTGTTTGAGATGTGGGGGCTCCACAGGTGAGCAGGGCAGAGCCCCAAGCTGTGCCACATCTCAGAGTTCACGTCCTGATTCTGGGCTGTGCAATGTGGATGGGAGAGCAGCAGGATTTTCCTGTTTCCCAAGGGATTTGCTCCAAGCTGTCTCCTCCACTTCTGCCAACGGCCAGCCCTGCAGTGGGAACCCCAGCTGGAGGTGATGGTGAAGGTGTGTCTCCCTCATATGCTGCTGGTTCCAGGGTGAATCTGCTGCAAAATGGGGAATTCTCCTCAGGATCTGGGATATCCAGGTGGTGGGAAGTGCCCTCAGTGCTGTTTGAGATGTGGGAGCTCCACAGGTGAGCAGGGCAGAGCCCCAAGCTGTGCCACATCTCAGAGTTCACATCCTGCCTCTGGGCTGTGCAATGTGGATGGGAGAGCAGCAGGATTTTCCTGTTTCCGAAGGGATTTGCTCCAAGCTGTCTCCTCCACTTCTGCCCATGGCCAGCCCTGCAGTGGGAACCTGAGCTGGAGGTGATGGTGAAGGTGTGTCTCCCTCATATGCTGCTGGCTCCAGGGTGTAACTGCTGCCAAATGCTGCAAAATGGGGAATTCCCCTCAGGATCTGGGATATCCAGGTGGTGGGAAGCTGCTTGGAAAAGAGGAGGAGCCATCCAACCTCCTACATCCTTTCCCAGGCCACCTCTGCTCCTGCTTCCAGGAGTTATTGTCAGTACAGGGAGTGGATTGGGCTTTTTTTTTGGCTACAGCTCCATGAGTTAATTAAACACAGCCCTCCTGCTGATGCCACCTGGACTAAACCAGCCCACATCCAACCTGTGAGATATCCTGGCCTTGCAGAACAAGACCAGGACATCCAAAATGTCTCCTGGGAATGGCCCTTGGCCCGTGCCAGCCCCCAAGCCATGACAAGGAATTATTTGAGACCGTGTTTTTTACCTGAGCCAGAAGCATGCCAGGGATTTTCTAATATTTTAACAATATATTTGAGCCAGTTTCAGTGCCCAGGAACGTTCCTTGCCACTCTTTGAATGGGCTAAAATCGATGCAGGAATTCAAGTGCTCTGCAAATAACCCTGTCAAGCCAAGCCTGAAGTGGTTTGGGTTGGTTCTTTGATTCTGCTGGTGGAGAAACCACATTTCTGGAAGGCTGACCTTTCTGGTTGGGCTTAAAGAATTGATTGAAGGAACAAAAGCCAGAAAAAAGTCCATGGAGCTGCTCCAGCTCATCAGCCTCGAGCTACCCCTGAAGTAATGGTGAGTAAATGTAATTGGGCCTTATAAAACTCATATTTTTTTGGATAAAACATGGCCAGACCTGGAAAAAAAAAACCAAAAAAGCCTCAAATCAAATGACAAACTGGGGGTGATCCATTTGGGGGCTTTATCAGTGTTTGTAGGCCTTTAAAACCCTTCCATTGCTTCATTCCACATTCTCAAGGACCGAACAGCCACAGCTTCCTCTAATTATTTAAATGAGGTTCCTATCTAAGGAATGCAGGGGGTGCAACCTCCCCCTGGGGTTAATGGGGAGAGAATCAGTGGGAACCAGAGAGAAGAGGTGCCTTTCATCCTCCTCTTCCTCCACTCTTCATGCCTTGGGTTGTTGGTGTGTCTGGCCTCACACTCCTTTCTTTCTTTCTTGTTGGTGTTCCCTGAAATTGGTCAAAAATGTGTGTCTGTGGCACTTGGGGCATGGTTGAATGGTGAATATGGTGGTGCTGGGCTAAGTTGGACTTGATGATCTTAAAGGTCTTTTCCAACTTTAATTGCTCCATGATTTACATTCCCACATCCTATGAAGTTAAAGGAGAATAGCGCTCCCTGCAGAATTCCAGACTCAGGGACTGCTACAAAATCTTCTGGAGTCGACAGACAGACCCTGATGGCCCCTGGCCAGGCCAGAATCCCAGATCCACACAGCTAATATCAGAATATCAATTATAAATATCAGAATATCAATTATAAATATCACAGTATCAATTATAAATATCACAATATCAATTATAAATATTGGAATTCAAGTCCAGAGCCTACTTTTCAATCCATTTCCCACCTCTCCTTCGATGATGAACTCCCTAGAATGGCATTCCTCTCCTGGCTTCTCTTTCATTCCTGGCCTTCTCAGCTTCCCAGGGCAGTGTTAATTTGCAAGGTGCTAATTACAAGGGCACTCAGCCTAAATTAACACTCGTTTCTCCCTCTCACTTGCACGGAAGAATCTCCCAAAGGATTAGGACAGGTTGGATGGGGCTTGGAGCAACCTGGTCTGGTGGGAAGTATCCCTGCCCATGGGACAGAGATGATCTTTAAGGTCCTTTTCATCCCAAACCTATCTGGGATTCTACTTTTCTAAAGCTTTTCAGGCTCTCCCAGAGCCATGTCCCAGGAGAACTGGGCAGCCTTTTGAGGGAATAAAATGAAAATAAAGTGGTTGGGCACTGAGGTGTCGACTAATGGGATCTCCAGCCTAAAGAAATCTCCCAAAACCTGCTGGGAAATTCTACTAGTTGGCCCTGCTTGGTGATTCAGACAGAAGGCTCCTCATGTCTGAAATTTCATTTATTTTTGTAAGAATTAAGGAGGAAAAAATGGAGTTTGTTACTTCTAACGAGCTAGCACTGAAATTGTCATGGACAGAGCTTTTAAAAAAAAAGGTATAAAAAGACATTTGAGACACTTTGCCTGACTTGGTGTCTTGGTTATGAATGGCCAAATGTCCCAAACATTCAAGGCTGGTCTGGTATCATGTTTTCCATGAGCCACCTCTCTCTTGTCCCTCTATTTGTTGTCTCCTGAGGCAAGGAAACTTCAATAAAACCAAAGTTTTCCCTTCCTCAGGTGGGAATGACCTCACTTGTGCCTGTTTTCCTTTGTAATTCCTTGTGACAGTCACTGGGACACGAACCCAGCTCTGAAACTACATGGCCATGGTGAGGAGGGGGTTTGTTTCTAAATTAGCTTTATTTCTGGATTGCATTTGCCCTTAACTTTGCATTTTCCCTCTTAAAAACCCTACTTCTATTGGCTGCCATTGGGAAAAAAAACCACAAAGAAGCCATTCCTCACTTTTTTTGGATGCTCTGGGCTGGTGGTGGCCTTGCCCAAACCACGTTTGGTTGATTCTTCTTTGGTTTATTGTAGCAATAAATTGGATTTTGAGTTGGAAGTGGGATCTGGCTTTTCTGGGGAGAAGCTGGGCTGAAGGTTTCCACTTTCAGTCATGGTTTGAGGCTGCAAAGGTGGGAGAAACAGGCACAGGTGAATTTTTCTGAAGCTTCAGAAAGGTTTAGTGACAGAAAATGAGGTGGGACATGTTATTTCAACAGCATAAACAGGACCCTGGTGAGAGGGACTGCTGTATATTGGATAATGTTTTGGGTTGTTTCCTTTGTAGCTGTGCAAAAAGCAAATATTTTTTTGTTTGAAAAACTGAAAAAAAAATTAGAAAATTCAGCTCTGATGCCTCAAAAATCAGAGTTCAATTATTTCCATTTCCACTTTCCCCAACGGATTGGCCTCCTGGGCACATCAGATTATCCTGATGCATGAAATGTCCCCTCCATGGGAGATGAACTGGCCAGGAAGTTTGGGCTGGTTCTCAGAGCAGTGATAGGAGATATTTGAATTTTAATTCTCATAAAAATAATAAAAATAATATTTTCAGTGCATGGAAGTGCAAAGGAAAGGATAGCAGGGAGAAAAACTGATGAAAATAACAATATTTTTAATGAAAATCAGAATATATTTTGTTTAAAAAGGTAAGTCCACTGCAAGAATTTACGGGAATTTTTATGTTTTCTGCAGATAAGAGGATTGTCAGAGATCATCAGGATAATCCTGAAGCTTCCTGATCCAATTTTTTGGCTCCTGATGCCAGGCTCATCCCAAGGCCAACCTCACCCAAACCACCTCAATTTTACCTCTCTCTCACCTGAAATCACATCTGAGATGTGCTGCAGCACTCTCAGGAGGGGAAGGTTGTTTACATAAAACCATATTTCATTTTTATTTTTGGATTCTGTACTGCGAATTTCTGAGAAATCCAGAGCCAGTTCTAGCAGGTTAAACACACTCAAAATGCAAAACAAGCAGCTGTGTGGGAGGCCTGATAATTTAAGTATTCAGGAGTTATAGAACTGAAAATATGGTTCATAATTTAATTATTGTTCATTTTAAATCAGTTTGTTGTGTTGTTTTTTTTTTTAAATTCCTTTTTTTTTTTTTCCTATACAAATGATCATTCTGGAATATTTTTGCTTTACACAGGGCTTTTTTAATTTCCTGTTTAAAGTTTCACCTGTGTGGAACATTTGGTGTAGGAATCACCAATGGAAGGAATGTGATAGAGTTATTCCTGATTATTTTGAGGAAAGAAAAGCATAAAATGGGCGTAGGATCTAAACAAAACCTTTTTTGCTGGATGCCCTCCCCAGTGCTCTGTCCAGCCTGGCTCCGAGTTGGGTGCCCACCTCAACTGGAATGGGAATATTATGAAAACTGCCAAATACCCCTGGGAATTAATCAGCAATTCCCGACTTCCCTCTGGGTATTTCCAAGCATTTTGTTTTAGTCTGGATTTGGGGGTAGAAAGTGTGGCTCCGACATTTCCTTTTTTTAGGGTGGGAATTCTCTCCCCTGCCCCAGGGAAGAGCCAACTGCACATTCCATGTTCCATCCTCGCACGGGCACCTCTCCCTTCCCGCAGGAATGTGTCCCAGAGGGTGGAGGATGTGGAGCATCAGGAAACACCCCTGGAGATCCTGATGGATGGGGATTGGGTTGGATTGGGTTGGATTGCATTGGATTGGGTTGGGTTGGATTGGTTTGGGTTGGGTTGGGTTG
>VXBB01024422.1:0-66346 GCA_013399915.1 Illadopsis cleaveri
TTCACACAAACAGAAGAAGCCACTGCGGTTAAAAGTTAATTAACCACTCCAGCAGCTAATTAAATTCTGGTGCTAAGTGCCAGGTAAGCAAGTTTCTTTCACTTCAAGGTTTTAATACTTTACTAGACATCAGACACACTGCATTCAGAAGTTATATCACTGAAGCAAAGAGAATTTTAGAACAGATTTTTTTTTTTAATTGTTTGCATTACATTTCAAATTCTGTATTTAAATTAATGTACTTATAAAAAAATTACATTGCTAAAAAAACTACTTTGATTCCATGTTATATCATTTTTAATATCATTGTACCCCTCCTTTTGAGCAGCTTGCTAAATCAAATGCTATTTGAAATTATTAATAATATATGTTCAGCTGTGATGATAGAAGTTATAAGTGAAATGAGAATTAATACTTTATTAAAACCAACTAAAATAACTTTTGTACACAGCATGATGTACAAAAGCCCTATTTCAGGTTATGCAAGAAGCTTAGAGTATTTTCAAATTGGAATATTTCTGCTTGATGTTGATAAGAAAAGTATTTCACTGAACAATCTTCTTCGCTTGAAAGCTAGTACAAAGTTTCAGAACCAGGTCTCAACTAAAACAAACCACTGTTAAACCAATCACTATTTTTTTTTAACTTAATACCCACATAGTAATTAAAACTGTTACCTATACCTTGTGACGAAAAGCTGCAGGCAGCATTTATTAACATATCATACGCTGAATGCTTATTCATATGTATTTAAAGCAATCTTACTCCAAGCCTATTCTTATATACATGAAGTAAGAAAGAAAAAAAGACCCAAACAAATTTCAGATCACAGCTTTTTGTTTAGACAGTTAAGTAATCAAAAGTTTACTTTCAAAAACGAGAGTTATGAAGTCATACAAGCTTTAACTGCACATACTGCTTTCACAGCTCTTCAAATGTATTTTAATATTTATTTGCTGGTAACAGAAAGTTTAAAAGGAAACACAGACAGTGTTACAGTCATAATAACAAAACGTTTGAAGAGACAATGGAAAAAAACCCCAACACCAAACATACGGGATTACAAGGCGGTTTCCATACCTGAGAAGAAATATGGATTCATTTGATTCACCATCAACTACACTTTTGGGGTGCAATTCAGTCTGAGTTTCTACCGAAAAGAGAACATGAACTTGCAATTAGAGGTTAAAATCAAATAAAACATAGGGAGTAAATATGTTGGTAGGATTGACAAAATAACTAAAAAGAATAACATAATGAGCAATACTACCTATTTTGAAAGAATTGCTTGGTGGTTTAAGATCCGCCCTTAAGGATGACAGGTTGTCTAGACTTTTATGAGCATCCACTGACTCTTTGGCATGCCAAGAAACTGATGACTCTGTGTCTTTTCTGCTGTTTAATAAATTATATTAATTACAGATTTTTTTAAAAAAGAATGGATTATAAAAAAAAATATTATATTCATTATCTGTTGCAATTGTTAGCATACAGCTTAGCTGTCATTCTCTAGAACAATACGCTCTTTAAATATGCGTTGCACATACTTTTTATATTGGTAATGGCAATGATGAAAAATAAGTTTGCAGGAAATAATTTGGAGAATATTAAAAATTCTATCATTAGAACTTAAATGAAAGACATTAAAACAGTTAAATTATTACCCCATAACACAAGAGATACTAAAGAAATACTAAAAGCATTACACTTTAATCTTCACAGGAAAAAGTCACAACAAACCTATGTCCAATAATGAAGTCTGTAACTTAGATTAAAACCACATTTTTGTGTATGTAATGATTTACATGTCACCCTTGAATGCAATTTTATTGATTTTGGTTGCTTGGGCATTTTTTAACATGTCCTCATATTATTCACGTGAAACTGGGTCATAAAACCTTAATGAAGGCTCTCCAGGATATCAAATATTTATCCAACCTACACTCTGAAGAAAATAGATACATGGGCCTCACAGTTGGAAGAGAGAGAGTATTGAGCTTCCTTTGCATGTCAAGGCAATGTTTAACATTTTTCGTATTTGTCATTTAGTGTACACATCAGCAGATATTTCAGAGGTCTTAGAAAAACCTCAAGAGTATGGCCAAATGGTCCATTTGTGGGCGATTAAGGTTCCTCTGGTTTCCGAAAATTCCCCAAAATTAGCACTATCAGGGTGTTGACATAAGTCTTGTTAAAACCTTGAATAAAATCTTAGTTCACAGTATAAACTTTAAATATTAATTTTTTATTGCCGGTGAAAGCAATAAAATTAGAAGACAAAGCTGTATCTCAAACTATAAGAAACATTAATAACAAAAATACAGCAGCACTGCTATCAGAAATAGGTATTAAACAACATGAGAGAAAATTTGAAACTAGATATAACAAAAAAACCACTCCATATTCTAAAACTATTTTGATGTTAGTTCCCCAGATTGGAACCTGAAGTATCTTTCAAATATTTAGAACAAAGTAACATTAAAAAAACAATGCTAAATGTCCTAATTCAAAATTAGAAACACAAAAACCAGCAAGGTAACAGGAGTTTAGATGAAAACTAACTTTTTAATACATAAAAGCTATTTTCACAAAAGGTTTGGGCATTTCAGCATATGCAGCAGTGTAAAGTATTAAAAATTTAGAAAAAAAACCCTACTATTAGATTAATGCATCATGTCATAAGCAAAGAATATGGGTCAGCTGCATTTGCAAGATTATAAGGCTGAACCACAGCTAAGATGCTGCACTGATAGGCTTTGTGAGACTCTAAGCCTAAAGCATATGAACAAAAAAAAACTACTATAGATAAAACTGACCCATATTTTCTAAGATTCTACAAAAGCTTTAAAAAAAATTGTAAGTCAGATTCATACAACATTATTATATAATACATAAACAAATAAATAAAAATGAGAGCATTTAACTCTGAAGTGAATTTCAACACATTCTATAGCCAGCAGGAAGGAGTTTGTTGAAAGTGAATGGACAGTGCAATACACTAGTAGGATAATACAATACCTAAACCTCCAAATTGCCCACTGAATGCTGTAAAACTCTGTTTATTAATTCATGAAAATTCTAAGAAAAATTCAAAAGTTATAAAATTTAGAGACAATAAAATATTTTTTATCTTTGTTTATATTTACTAAAAGAAATCTTCCTTGAACATTCAGTACCTCAAGCTTGTGCCCTGTGTGTCTGCAGATTCACCACCACAATGGCTAAGGGATCCTTTCCAGAACGGATGCTGCAATAGGTCTGTCCAATTCAGCCTTTGGAAAAGCAACAAACAAACTGTAAAAGCAGTGGCTAAGTGCAACTCCACAGAGACATAACAGACTAGGTTTTGAACCCAGTGACACTACAGAGCTGTTAATCCTGTTGTTTGCTTTTATTTGGACAACAAGTTCTCCTACAAGGACAAACCTTTTGCCTTAAATCAGAATGGAAAATTCACACAATAGAGGTAAGAGAATAAGAATGAGGGAAAATGCCGAGTCAATCCCACATGTAAATTATCTGACATACCCTAAAACTTACAGCCCAAATTATTTAGCTATGAAACTGTATCAGGTATAAGTTAAAGCCTAATAAAATACATGTGCCCGTTGCTCTGAAAAAGCAAAGCCATCCAATTCTAAACTGCCTATCATTCTGTTACAAAGTCATCTATTTAGCACCAGGTACAAAAATCATAATAATAAAAAAATGCACTTTATGAAAACATTAATTCTACATATTTTCATCTAAGAAAAAGCTCTCTGAGAGCAAAACTCTCAGTTTGCTCTTATATATGAGGGATGAAATTTTTTTTGCATTCTTTGTCATCTACAAAATACTATACATACAGTATTGTAATAATTATTTTCTCCAGAAGTGACAACATAAACAGCTGTCATGGATTAGGCAGCTCACCTTTTCTGCGGATCCTTTTGAAGTAACCCATCAAGCAAACTGATGAACTCAGCAGAAGGTTTGCGGGAAGCAGAACCTGTAAATAGAAGCACCTAAGATCAGTATTGGACAGCAAAAACAATCATCCCCCAATGTAAACCACACTATTACCTACAGATCATGCTAAAAAAACTTTCTTGATAGTAATTTCATTTGAAAACAAATCTCGATGTATAAAGAATCTTAAATATACACACTTTGCATTTCAAAGAATCCTTAAAAAAAAAAAAAAAAAACAACTACTAAGGCTCAGTCATTTTTTAAATTTGTAACTTTGGGAAAAAAAAAAAAAAAGCACCCTCCAGTTACCAGATAACCATCAGGAAGAAATTAAGTAGAGGTAAAATCTGCTTAAATTGAAAAAAAAGGCACTAATGTAAAAGAACCTCTGTGAATAACACTGATGCACAGAATAACCAAGACAAAAATTCCACCCCAGTAGGCAGATTTAGTGTTAACAATTAAAAGTAAATTATAAATATCTCTGTCAAAAGAGAAACAAGCATTCATCACTAACAAGGAATTATCACTCTTAGTGATAGTGGCATTGCAAACATTGGACAACTAACTGATTCCTGCAAACAGCCCAGGAGAAAAAGGGTAAACTTGAAGGTTTAACTTGTGACTTGATCCATGAAAAAATAACAAAATCCTACCCTCTGGTCCTGGTCGCAACGGATCTTCAGACAAAATCTTTTCAATTAATTCAGAACGGCTTTCCGACAAGAATGGTGGTTTTCCTACAAACAAACAGAAGTGTATTCCACAGATTAGGCAAACTTCAAAATGGTTGTAAGGTGCAATGACTTATCATGAGCTCATTTCCCTGAGAAAGCCTCCAAAGAAAAAAACAACCTCAGTCTGAGTACCATTTGTCAAGATTTCTTCTCAATTTAAATTCCAATTCTTGGATTAAATTCTTTCATCATGAACAGCAAAAGAAACCATGGACAGAAGAGGCACCAAAGATGCCTTGAGGGATGTGACCATGATAGCCCTGTATGAATCAGAAATAAGACAACACGAAAAGGCAGAAATCTCCATATCTGTGTTACTATGTTGATCCAACAGATAAGTGTTTTGCTTAAGGTTTAAGAAGGCTGCAGTGTAATTCTCTTCTGTGATGAAGTTTCCTTCCAGCTGAAGCTAATGAGTACTTTATGTGCAGGGAACCAAATCACTCTAGTTTTACAATAGTGAGGCAGTTTTCTCTTTCAGAGGTTAAAATACTGCACACAGAGTTTAATATCAAGGAGATTAAAAACACTATACTGTCAGAACTTGAGGGCTTCCATAATTTTAAATAATAGCATTTAAACCCTACACGTGGGTTAGTATTGTTGTCAATAGGACCACTTAACAGTATTGTTTCACCTGATTATTGGATAAATACACTTTTTTTGTTTTTTAAGCGCAGTTAGTATGTTCTTCAAGAAATCTCCAAAGCCTGTCTCAAGTTTTTCTACATCCTAACTTCCCTAGAAAGTTCACAAGAATTTACTCTGGTACCATGACCTATCTTTCCATTATCACAGATATTAAATATATATACAAACTTACAACCTGTGAACATTTCATAAAGTAAACATCCCAGGGACCACAGATCACTGGCTCTGCAGAAGTTGTCTCCCTTTATTGCTTCAGGAGCTGTGTATAACGGAAGGCCTACAAAATGCAGAATATATAATTAATGCACTTTGATTACTCATTCCGCATTCATCCTTTTCAATACTTCAAATTTAGTCTCCAAACTTCACCAAGTTATAGCCTATCTTCACTCAATGTACAGAAAAACTGAAATACCAAATGCAAGCAGTTTCAAAGGATCGTCTCTCCTACACTGTAACTGAATTAGGTAGGATTTTGCTACTTTGTTGCATATATCTCATTCTACATTGTAGATACGCTACTTTGTTGTTTATTTCGCTTCTATTACCAAACAGACTTGTGCTGCACTTTTCAAACACATTGACTAATGCAACGAATGTTTTGATTTGCTTTAACAGCTTTCAGAGCAAAGCAATTTGAATAGAACGCTAAGCCATTTTCATGTGAGCAACAGAAACAATTATGTTACATTAGATTTGGGATTTCTTTTTTTAAAGCTATCCCAAGAAATAAACCTTCACGAACTTAGAAAGCTCTGTCACAAAAAACAAAGTAGCTAGCCAATGAAATCACTGATATAAACAGTTATGGCTCTTTTCCCACTCACTATGAAAACATCAAATATTAAATTATAGCAGCTTATTCACAAATCTCTTTTGTTTGATACAGAAATAAAATACATAGCTCCTATTTCTACAGTAGTTCCCATAAGCTCTCAAAAATCTCAAAACAAAATTACACTAACTCAGTGAAAGTGCCAATTCCATAGTCCCTTAAAAAGTTTATTTTGGGTTCTTTTCATGTTGGGTTTTATTTTTTTAAGTGACAAAAGGACATTACCATACATATCAAAACATTTCTGAAGAGCAACAGGAAAGAGATTAGATTTGTATTTCTTCCTGAATAAAGACCTGATCTCGGTCTTAATATTTCCAGTGTGGACTTTCCGAAGGAGACAGCAAGGAGAGCTCTCTTTGTTCTCATAAAATATTACCAAGAATTCTACTGTTTCTGATAAAAGTAACTGATATATGAGACATCATTATCTTGGAAATAGAGGTCTATGAGATGTTCCAAGATAATGACTAATAAAAGATTCAGAAGATTAAAAACAAGTTCCTGAATACTTCCTATTCAATGAAGAAAAAATCATAATATTTGCAGTCTACTGCATTTGTATGGATCTACCTGTTGAAACTGAAGCACAGTAACTCGTGCAGACTTCAAAATGAAGTTATCATTCTTTAAGGTAGTGAAAGAGCTAACCTCAAACTAGAAATAACCTAGACCACCAGCATCAAAAAGGACAATGAAAGTACAGCAGTGCAGTGCTCAAGGAGAGAAGCAGTAGTTCTGTGTAGTACTTTCCAAATTTTCTGTATACTTTCAACACTAACTTAATGGAACTTATTTCCAGACCGTACAGAGAACACCTGCAGTACAAACTTTTTAAAAGTTCATAAATAATTCCATGGCTCAATTTTTTTCTGAGACAAAACAGGATTAATTCTAAATCATTTTTCTTTACCACAATCACTAATATTCCAACTTTCATTCTGTCTCTTTGGTGTAAGTTAATTCTGGCTAGTAACAATCTCATACCTCGAACTGTATTTTTAGAGTGTCTTTGCAGAGTGCTTTCATTAATATCTTCACCTTCTTCCGTGCCAGCTAAAGCAAAAACTTTTTCTAAGTCTTCACCATCTGCTCTAGCCCAGCAAAAACTACTAAATTTCAGAGTGCCAGACCCTTCCAGTAGAATCTATTAAAACAAACAAAAATCAATATGCTAATATCATATACTAAGACTGAAATTTCCAACGTGAAATATGAAATAATTTATTATAAAAATAAACACAATCTCAAACCATTTAAATACATAGAGAGGATCACTATAACCAAAACCACTGAAGTTTTTAAGTCAATACCAATACTTGCTGCAGCAGCCCTCTTATTAGAGGGTAAAAATGAGCCAAGGCACAGACTTCTTGTTAAACACAGCATAAAAAGGATCCTAGTTTATTCCTATTCATGGCTTGGTCATCTTGACTCCAACTATTCACTGACTCTGGCTGCAGCGAGCTCCTGATGTACGTTTCCTTTGCAGCTTCTGACTGCTGGTTATTTCCTACTAAACTATGACTGCATGTATTAGTTTGCAGACTCTGGATGCAAGCTTTTTCCCAGCTGGACTGTGACTGCAGGTTCCAACAACAGGCTCTAACCCAGACTGACCATGCAGCAATCATTCTCTCTCCCCAGGATCCTGCTACATGACTCCTTCATGCTCCTTAAGGTTCCTCTTCCATGAAGAACATCCCCTTACCAGCTCACCCCCTCTTTTACCCCACTCATCTTTATTGGATATAGCTGTCACTCATCAGAGGCAAGGCTGTATTGGTTAATTAACACAGCTGTTAGTTATCATGGGTAAGGTCACCTGTATTCCCTTCTCCGACAAATACTGTTTTTTTTCTTATAACCAAAAGAACCCGAATAGAACCCTTAAGAGGTTCAATGTGCACTTTTGTTTACTCCTTAAATCTAAATAAACAATTATGTTACTAGAGAAAAGAAAGTTAGAGTAAAACTGCATAGGAAAATAAAAGTCTAGTAAAACCAAACAGGGCTTCAATTGAGGAAAAGGGATTTTTCTCATTTTATGTAGCATAAACTTCCACAGATTTTGTCCGATGATGGTGAGAGTTTCCTCTGGCCAGTCACTGCTTATTCCTGCAACTAAAAACTTCATAATCCCAAAAACCTTGTTTGGAGAAATAGCCTGTTCAGCCAGAAGCAGGGGGTGAGGCACAGAAACCTTAACATTTTACTGTTGAAATGAGTGCTTTACAGCAACATTCTTCTTCAGAAATCTACTGAGTCATCTACACTATGCTTTACTCACGTATTTTTAGTGCTTTGGGGTCTACAAATGACAGGAACCGAGTAAAATTGTGGAAGATTTTACCAAAGATTCAGAGAATGGCAACTTGATCACTTACAGATCAAGGTGAAAACCAATTACTGTTAAGCAAAAATGTTTTATTATAGTCATATTCTGGTGACTACACGAATTAAAAACCAACACAGACTTTGGCAAACCTCTACATAAATTACACACACATACACAAAATGAGAAACTACATGAAGACTTGTATTTTTATATAGGAATAAGATGATAATTTCCATGATATGTGCAAACAATAGAAAAGGTTGTTATTAGAGAGAAGTTAACTTTACTCCCTCATTAGCATTGTCTATGACTGCAAAATATTCTGCAGCATTATAGAAAAATAACAAATTTACGTGTCCAAGGACAGAGGAGTAAAATCTTTCATTAAATTAAACCAGTACACCAAATCAAAAAGAATATATTACATTTCATCAGATATACACCAAGGAAAGAAATCAATTATACCATAAAGCATTCAAGCTACAGACTTGTCTCTGATTGTCTTCACATATATTACAAAACTCAACAGACCTCACAGCTGAGGTAAGCTTCTTCCAAATGGTAAAATACAAAAAATAAAATAAATGCTGATGGCATGAGAAGTAACACCCAGTGTACCTAGAGATAATACCCCTCCTCACCTTTCCAGGCTTCAATTCACAATAGATAATTCCATGCTTATGAATATGGTATAAACCAGTAACCAGGTCAACACCAAATTCTCTCACCACATCTTCTGGTAGACATTCATCCTGAGCAATGACAGATTCCAGAGAACCACCTGGAATGCACATAGTCAGGAAATGAATATAAAGAAGAAGTCACACAAGTAATGCCCAATTGCATAAACTTCTTCAAAAGATGTCAATTGAAAACCAGTATCAGTGGATATTAAAAATATTTCTTGAAATCTAATAGTTACAAAATCTAAGATGGAAAAAAAAATTATTTTCAATACTGTGACAAAATGTTAATTTTATCTGGAATAAAACTGACTGCATGACTTCAAAATTACTTCAATATTATTTTACAAAGGAAACAGAAGGGGAAAAAAGAAATCCAGAAACTGTGTCATTTCACAGTGTAATAGTACCCCATGCTTTTATTAAAATTCCTTAACCAGATTCCTGTTGCACAAGTTAAAAGAATAAATAATACCAACAGCAGGCTATCAACTTCTCTGAACAATTGCTAAAACTAATGGCAGGCCATTTTCCACTGAATTCAAAGACAACAGAAATAGTAAAACTGTGTTACAGTCTGACATCAACTATGTCCAAAAGAAATTATTTTGTTGTATTTCACTTTTTAGGTTGCTCACACAAATCCCAGCTTCCTGTACCATTAAGTCCTAATCACAGCTCTCTGGACTTCTCATTCTAACATGAGACCCTTCTCTGTCCTTCCAAAATCACCACTCTCCTTCTCCTTTAAGTTCCAACCAACCCTTCCTTTGTTTCTGATCAGATTACACTTACAAAGCCTTACAAATAACCCTCACATATAAACTCTATTCTGCATTCTTCACTGGGCTTCACACTGAATCTCTACATTTCTGCCCACTAGCTGTTACTACTTCTGTATCCTTAAAAACACTCCTCTTCCTCCTCCATCTCCTACTTCCTTATTTTCCAGTGATTCTCACTTATATCATCAGACTCAACCCATTTGAGTCATTCCCATCCTAAATATTCATGGGACTTAGATTACTTCTAATCTCATTTCCCACAAGTTCATTGCTCATTCTCTCTTCCTTCCTGTCCCAATCCCCTATTCTGAGCTCCACATTCCCATCTTGCCCAAACCCCCTTTTCTCAGCCCCATTTGGTCCATTACTAATCCTGCATCAAATCTGTTTGCCTGAGACCACAGTCTGCATGCCATGAGTTATCTATAGGTTTCCTGGGCTATCTGTTGTTTATGTGCTAGCCAAATCACGCTGATTAAAAAAAAAACAAAAAAAAAAAACCAAAACCAACAAAAAAACCCCCAACCAAACAAAAAACCCGCAAATTTAAGATCCTGAATGAAAGAGGGATTAGGAAAGCTTTTCACAGAAACGGATACTAGATCTTTTATTCCAAATCACACAGTAGATTTTTCTGAACTTTTTTTTCCTTTGATCAGTCATTTCTTTCAGAGGCTCTGTCTTTACAATACTCTTCCAATTATTCAGCACTGCTGAATCTTAAAATTATTTTATTTCTGAACTTTTTTATGCTGGTTAGTGAATCAGTCATTCCTTTAAAACCAAGCCCATACTACACAGCTATAGTAAAGAATTTTCCATTACATGTAATTACTGTTCCTTACAATGTAATTTAGAGGACTACATATAGAATAATTTCATAATATGGCCAAACATACAAAGAAAAAAACTAGTGAAACCAGCAACACAGAAATATTTCGCATCTGAGAACAGAAACTATCTCTGAGACAAGTGAGAGAAATCCTCCATATTTCAAAAGCATTTTCCAAGTCTCAACAAAATTAAGAAGAAATCCACATCTTATTCCATATATTAGCTCCAAGACACTCACCTTGCAGCAAAATATAAAACTGCAAGGTAAAACACCCGATAAATGCTCAATAATAAAAGGCTGCCTGTCTAATAACTTAAAAATGTACCCCGAAGTTAGACTAAGCAAGTAGACCAAAGCCCCCATATGAGCCATTAAAATCACTTTTAATCACTGAAAGAAGGACCTGACTTTTTTTCTCAGAACCTGAAAGTTCTCTTTTTCAGTAATTTTTCAAATAGAATTTTGGATAAATAAAAAGGCTGGGTGTAACATGGACTTTAACTATTAAACAACTTCCAGATACCAAAATCTTAATATACATCACGTGCATATTGGCTTTCTTTTCTTTCCTTTCCATATGGAGAAAAGCATGCTGTCAGAAGTTTAAAATATGCAATCATCACAATTAAAGAAAGCTTTACAAGATTCTTTTAATAGATTGATAAGAACTCATCAAAACTAAGTGAATCACTTACTGCAGTTCTGGGTTCTTAATAGTTTCCAAATTATGATTTCAACATGGAAGTCAAAATACTTATACTGAATACGAAAAAAATTAAAATCATTCACTTTAGCTGCTGAATTGCCCTGTGATTAAAAATTAATTTGAACAATATTAAGCCATTAGTACATTATAACTTGACTTGCTCCTTGATGTCTTTTAAAAGAGAATGGCAAAACTGCCTGTCCTTAGAAAACTTCTCAAGTAATTTTTACTGAGCTACCTTCTGACTATTCACAATTTGCTTTTATGTTCCCTGACTGGCCTTCTCTCTTCAGCTCTTAAAAACCAACACTATGTAATTCAACTAACTTTTCAAAGATGCAAACAGTGAAGCAGAGGAGAAGCATGATTTCAATTGATTTCTAAAACTGTTACCAAGAGCAAAACCACTTTTATATATAAACCAGATTCTCAAGTTAACAATCAGATAATTAATGCTTTTTTCAAAGATCTAAGCATTTGCTGTAAAGAAGCTGTAAGAAATCTCTTATACTCATTCTATATATGTTTACCTTTTGAGCTTATCTTACCTGTGCATAATTCCACTACAAGCCAGAGATTGTTGCTTGTTTCATACCATTCATAAAATGTCATTATATTCTTATGCGTGAGTCCCCGAGTCAGACGAACCTAGAGTGAAGGTTTTAACATACTTAAGTGGGGAAAAGACATAACTATATGTATATGGACTTGAGGCATGGGAATAAGTAATAATACAATCTACTCTAGATTAGCTACTTGTTCTCTTGGCTTTTCTAGTGCACTAACATTACTCTTCAAATATTTTAGTGTTACAAAAATATTTAATATCTAGTATCTAGTTTATGTTGAGAAAAGATAACTTTCCTCACAGACCCTGTCCAACTCACCTGTTTTTAAAATACAGAAAAAAATAAATTAGTAAGTTCCCAACTCAAAGTTGTAAGTATTACTTAACCTTCCTGCATCACTAAAACAATAACAAACTGGAAATCAGAATTTGGAGTCAAACTTGCACTCCAACTTTTTTGTTTCAATGAGAATACAAATGAGAGATAATACAGCAAGAGGAAGTGAAAATAAACTTTTCCATCATTCTTAATCGTGTCAGACAAGGAAAACTATTCAAGAGGCCCTGAAAACCCATATTTCTACAACACCTACATGACCTGATCTCTACAGAAGCCTCTGTTTTTTGCTAGAGTGGTATGTAAAGTACCCTCAAGAGATTTGTAAGGCTAATACATTTCTAAGAACAAAAAAGTTCCCGAGAAATGATCGTTGAAACATCAACGAGTAGGAATATGAAACTATCAGTTTTGCATGGCAAGGTTTCAGTGCGGAGGTCTACAGGACTGGCTCCTGTGAGAAGCTGCAGGAAGCTTCCTGTGTCTGACAGAGCCAATGCCAGCCAACTCCAAGACAGACCCACTGCTGGCCAAGGCCCAACCCATCAGTGATGGTGGCAGCACCTCCAGGATAACATTTAAAAAGGGGGAAAACACTTCTGTGCAACAGCAGCAGGGGAGAGGAGTGAGAGAATGTGTGACAGAAACAGCCCTGCAGACACCAAGGTCAGTGCAGAACAAGGGGCAGCAGGTGCTCCAGGAGCTGGAGCAGAGATCCCCCTGCAGCCCCTGATAAAAACCAGTGAGGCAAAGCTGTCCCTCAGCAGCCCATGGAGGTCCAGGGCAGAGCAGAGATCCACCTGCAGCTTGTGGTGGACCCCACTCTAGAGCAGGTGAAAACCCAAGAGAAGCTGTGACTCTGGAGGAAGTCTGTGCTGAAGCAGGCTCCTGGTAGGACCTGCAGACCCATGGAGAGAGGAGCCCATGCTGGTTACTGGCAGGACTTGTAACCCTGTGAGAACTCACACTGGAACAGCCTGCTCCTGAGGGACTGCACCCCATGGAAAGGGCCTATATTGGAGCAGTGCATGAAGAACTGCAGCCTGTGGGAAGGACCAACACTGCCTAAGATTGTGGAGGACAATCTCCCATGGGAAGGCCCCCACACTGGAGCAGGGGAAGAACATGACGAGAAAGGAGCAACAGAGACAGCATCTGATGAACTGACCCCAGTCCCCAACACCCTGCATCTCTGGCAAGGGAGGATGGAGAGAAAATTGGCAGTAAAGCTGAGCCCAGGAAGAAGGAGGGGTGGGAGAAAGGTGTTTTGACATTTGATTTTATTTTTCATTATCCTACTCTNAACACTGCCTAAGATTGTGGAGGACAATCTCCCATGGGAAGGCCCCCACACTGGAGCAGGGGAAGAACATGATGAGAAAGGAGCAACAGAGACAGCATCTGATGAACTGACCCCAGTCCCCAACGCCCTGCATCTCTGGCAAGGGAGGATGGAGAGAAAATTGGCAGTCAAGCTGAGCCCAGGAAGAAGGAGGGGTGGGAGAAAGGTGTTTTGACATTTGATTTTATTTTTCATTATCCTACTCTGGCAATAAATTCAATTACTTTCTCTAAATCGAGTCTGTTTTGCCTGTGAAGGCAATTGGTGAGTGATCTCTCCCTGTTCTTATCTTAACTCATTCATTGTATATACTGACTCCTGTCCAGTTGAAGAAGGGAGTAATAGAGCGGCTTTGGTGGCAACCTGGCCAAGGTTAACCCACTACAGAAACAAAATGCACTTACTGGAAAAATAAAATATTTGAACTGTGTAACAGTATCGGTTTTCTTTCCAGAAATTGTCATATTTAAAGTTTTGCCAAGGTTTTACAAATCAGAATTGATTTAGCTTAAATGGTATTCTTTCATCAAAAATAACTTCTTGCTAAGTAAGAAGTTGATTGTTTACTGGAAGTTACTGCTACCACTGAATTTGCACAAGTAATAACAAAATAAAGCAAACCACCACACATAACTACTTTTATAATTTCACTGACACATCACAGAAACAGTAAGACTGTAAACACGGGTTTATGCATGCGATCTAAAAACCAATAAAATCACATTAAAAAATACATTAAAAGAAGACTGTATTTAAAAAATAAGAACTTAAAATCTTGAGAAGCTGATCTAAATGTGACAAACTCCATCTAAAGAAGCACATGGCATTTTTCTATAACTATGCTACCAGAATTTTGTAGGCTGTATTTTTTCCAGATTTAGCAGGAAAAGAAACCCCATTACTTACCCAGTTTGCTACTCCAGCTCTCTTGCATTTATCACTGCAAACAATGGCAACAAAATTAATTGTCCCCTTTCTTCTTCCTTTATAAACAACTGTCTTATTTCCTCTTCCAATCTCCTCATACAAAATGAAGTTCTCCATGCCTTAGGATGCTTCACAGGCAACAGACTGGAAACATGGCATTACCATAAACAAATAAACCTAAAGAAAGGAGGAGAAATGGGAAGCCTTCAAATCTAATGGTCACTCATGTATAGTAGTCACCCTCCCAATTATCATGAATAGGGATCCCATACTTCCAGAAAGATTGAAATATAGTTACTTTACAGAAGACCTCCTCTCAGGAAATGTGATCAAAATTTTGAACAGGTGAATTTTACACTTCCAAAGATCTTATTCAAAAAGCAATAGATAGTCTAGTAAATACAAATTCTAAATAGTATATCTGCAAAAATGTAAGAGGCTACAGGGAAAAGTTGCGTCAAGGGAAATATAGGCCGGATATTAGGAAAAAGTTTTTCACAGAAAGAGTGGTTAAGTACTGGAATGGTTTGCCCAGGGAGGTGGGGGAGTCACCATCCCTGGATGTGTTTAAAAAAAGACTGGATGTGGCACTTGGTGCCGTAATCTAGCTGAGGTGTTGGAGCATGGGTTGGACTCGATGATCTTGAAGGTCTCTTCCAACCTAGAAATTCTGTGATTCTATGAAAAGAGAATAGTCTCTGATTCTCAAGAGTTATGGCTATGCCTTTATTTCAGTACACAAACCAACAGAGCAGAGGATCATAAAACCACAGAATGGCTTGGGTTGGAATAGACCTTAAAGATCATCTTGTTCCAATGCCCCTGCTGTGGGCAGGAACACATCCCACTAGAACACTGTACTCAGTGTCCCATTCAACCAGGCCTTGAACACTGCCAAGGATGGGACACCCACAGCTTCTCTGACACACAGAACAGACTTTCAACAGATGGATTTTGACATAAAGTAAAAAGAGCTCAACTAAATTGATTTAAAAAGTGAAAAGATAGGGAAAGAAGGCAGTCATGGAAGCCTCCCAAGCCATCACCTGTAACGAAGCAGGTGTGAAATTCCACAAAAGTGCCCAAAGCAGCAGCCTCCAGGCACCGAAGAAACTGAATTGCTCTGGGCTGAATACAGGACCAGCACACCAAGGAGACGCTGTTCCCTCTCTTTACGAGGGAACAGCCAAAACCACTCCGAACCGAGCAGCCCGTGCACGACCCGCGATCTCCTGCGCTCCCAGCTCTGTCGGGGGGCGGTCACTGCCGCTGCACGGCGGGCCCGGAGACACAGCCCCCTCCCGACCCACTTGTAGCACAGGGGAGGGGGCCGTGGGGTCTCAGGAGCGCTCCAGCGGGGGATTCCAGCCCCGCCCCGGGTCCCCTCCCGCACTCGGACCGAGGGACGGCGGCGGAGGGAGCGAGAGGGCGGTGAGGGATGGGGGGGCGGTGAGGGGCCGCTGGGCGCGCGCGCTCCGCCAGGTAACGGCCGCGAACGTGCGCGGGAAAGGGGGAAAGGTACGAGAGCCGCACTTGTGTGCGGGGATGGCGGAAAGGGCGGGAACGACAGCCATACCTGTGCCGGGGCATGGACCCAGCGGGAAAGAAGGGGAACGACAGCCGTACCTGTGTGCGGGGGATGCAACCGCTGGGAAAGGATGCGACTACCACCACGCCGCCGCCATCAACCGAAACGGCGGAGCCCCGCCCCCGGGGCGGAGTCTCCCATGCCCCGGTGGCAGTGTCCGGACAGGACACTTGTCCCTGCGTGCCACTAAATACAGGCAAGCGGGAAAGGCACCGGCTAAGCAGGCAGGTTGTTTCCGGGAACTGGAGAGTTTTGCCGTCCTTTATCCCAGCTGGAACGCACCGCCCGGTCCCACCGAGCTGCGTCTCCGCACCCCTCGCACGCTACTCGGATGGTCGCCACCCCACGTCCGTTTCCAGGAGACGGCGCCGGACGCCGGAAGCAGAGTGGAGCCCCATTGGGCTAAGGGGCGCCTGCGTCAGGGCGGGACCACCGGGCGGCGAGCGAGGGGGGGAGTTCCCGGATGTTGTGTGGGGAGAGCTCGGGGCTGGCGCGTCCATCGGGAAAGGTCCGGTTGCTCCCGGCAGCCTGTGTTGGTTGGGCTGCTCTGTGCAACCTTCGCAGTCAAAACGGCAGGTAGCGTCTTCAAACCTGCCATGGCCTTCTGCAAACGCCTGATTGACGGACACTTTTCTTGTGACAAAATTTAACCCTTGAAACAAGCGGTTTTTATGTTTAACAATGAAGTGGATTTTTCACTTGTTTTTTCATCCTATGGGGATCTGGTTTTCTTTTTCATTTTTTTTCTTGTCTGGTGTTGTTTTTGTAAAGCCTTTGAAAAGTCCTTTTTCTTTTGGGTAGCATCAGGAACTGTGGTGACAGGACAAGGGCCTTCCAGTTGAAAGAAAGTAGATTTGGATTAGATATTAGGGGGGAAAAGATCTTTGCTGTGAGGGTGGTTAGACACTGTCACAGGTTGCCCAAAGAAGCTGTGGATGTCCCATCCCTGGAACTGTTCAAGGCCAGGATGGATGGAGCTTTGAGCAACCTACTATAGTGAAAGGCTGGGCGCGGCAGGGGGTTGGAACTAGAAGGTCTTTGAGGTCCCTTCCAACTCAAATCATTATGTGATTCTAACAAAACATTTAAAAACATTTGCTCTAGAGCAAGCTGTAAAGAATTCTGGTTTTTTTCATTGTCTCACCTTTATTTTGACCTCCTAACAGGTTTGAACCCATTAATCCGTTTCAACCAATATTGATAAAAAAAGTAATACACTTAGAGGAAGGGACTCAATGATTCTTCTAGGCAGCACGATAACAGATGGTCAGGTTTTTTACTCCCACTCTCAAAAAGACTTCAGTATGATTTTAAACCCCGGAAATATTGAAAAGGGGGAAAAAAACCCAAACCCCTCTTTACTGTTAACAAAACCCTCAACATCAGTGTGGGCTGGCAGCCCAGAAAGCCAGAGATATCCTGGACAAAAAGGAGCATGGCCAGCCGGGCAAGGGAGGTAATTTTGTCCCTGTACTCTCTGTTCTTGAGAGACTCTACCTGGAGTGCTGCATCTAGCTCCAGTGCATTCAAAGTAATAAGAACATGGAAGTGTTGGAGCAAGTCCAGGGGACACCATGCAGTGACAAGGGGACTGGAACATCTCGCCTATGAAGACAGGCTGAGAAAATTGGTGCTCTGTCCTATTTTACGGTGTAAGTTTTCAGTAATTGCAGAGGTGACTTGTAATTATCAGTGAAGCTATGGCTTTGAAGCTGCACAAGTAAGATAATTTTTCTATTCTTTTTTAAATGTAAATGAGTAGTTGACTAGATATAAATAAATCAAATGCGTAAGTAGACATCACTTTCTATTAATAAGCACAAGAAAAGTATGCTTTGAAGAGGGATTTATTTAGATTTCAGAAAAATGTGTATTTTATCTGTGGTTGCAGTAAGAATGACTGATATAACGGAGAAGGAAAAGTGTATTAGCTCAGTTGCACACAAGTCCTGGCAGCAGTTCAATGCCACATCTTAGAATAAGTCAATTTCATTGTCCCTGTCCAAGAAGATAAAATTAAGCCACAATAACTATCAAGTTGCTATCTTTTCTTCCAGATTTCTCATGTTCCATCCTATGTACGCTTTCTGTTAAGTTAGTCCAGGTTAGGGATTGTTTTTTATGCAAAGGGGGTAAATACCCCGTTTTGGAGGAGTGAGATTTTATGAACTTTAAAGAAGTCTGTTGAAATCTTCATATAATAGTGGCAATAGCACTACAAGATAGAGCAAGAGAAACACACTGAAAAAAAAAATGTTTAGTAACAATTGAACCAGAGATTTATAGCTTTTGAAATTAAATGTCTCCATGGTAAAAAATTTTCAGTATAATTAAAGGCAGACATAGGGAGACATGTTGACTTATACCACCTTTTTTTCCAATCCCTCCTTATTAGGAACTATGGGCACTTTTTTATTGTTGATACACATTTCATTACATGTCTGAATGTTTCTTACGATCTGGGTGCACAGTTTCAATATACTCCAGATGGGGAATTTTCCCTTTGATTTGGTGTAAGAATGTAAGATTCTGTCTTCAAACATGTTGCTTCAGGTATGAGAGTTATCAGAAATAAAATATTACAAATACACATCAGGGTTGTAATTATATTATCCCATTACGGAACATGACTTCAAGCATTGTACTCAACTGCAGTGAACTTTTCTGTGGGAATATTTTCAACATTCAAGAACGGAATGCTAAATATTCTCTGTCCTGTTTGCACCATTTCAATACTCCTAGCAATCTGTGCAGCAAACTCAGCCTTGGTATTTGCCTGTCTATTAGACGGGACAGTCAGATGTAATCAAATTCTTGTTCTCAAATAAATATATGATCTAATTTAAGGCAAACAGATCTCGTGATTGCAAGCACATAGTTCAGGCATGCTTAAACACTTCACTGCCCTACCCTCAATGGGTACTGCATAAGCCTCTGACATTTTGCTTGGTTCTCAAAAGTCTGACCAGTAGCCTATAATTTTAAAGTGTGTTTCCATGTTTTGTAAGATGTGTTCTTCAGTGTGCTCTGATGCCTGTTGAAAATGCTATACAGTTCTGTTTTATCTTGCCATATGTACTAGCTTTTCTTTTTTGTTCTGTTTTGTTTTGTTTTTTTCCAGATAACATGATTACTCATCCTCTATCCCATCTTGTTAGTACATGGTGTTTATTCCTATTCCAGATTGACCCCATTCTCAAGAGAATTTCTATTCTTGGCATTTAGGGTGTGATGATTCAGTTGCTCAAATAAAATACTCTTATGTTCCATTTGCCTTGACAGTACTGTCATTCCTGGGAAATGCATAGAGCCACTTTTCTGGTGTTTGACCTTTTTGGCAGAATAGTGGACATGGGCACATCTTTATCGTGTGCTTTTTATTTTCAGATTATTTTCCAACATCCTCTTGAAACTGGCACATATTTTCATTGCTTGAGTGAAACTTTGTTCTTCTTTATTTTTGTATTTCTGTGATAACATTAATATGTGATTATGATATTATCATTTTGATATGATATTGTGATATTATGATTTTGTCACCTTGGTTTTCTGCTACAACTCTGTTTTACTTACTGCTCCATCTCAAACTCATTAAATAAATTCAAATGCTACTGTTTTGATATCATATATTTCTGATATTTGAAAATAGCAATGACTTCCCAAATTTTTAGGTGCTTTCTGGGATTCTTGTTTGAAAATCTGTTTTCTCAATCAAATAGTTGTCCTCTACACTTTTGAAACATAATTGCAAAACAGTTTGTGTTTTGTCTCACTGGTGAGGCAAAAAAACTACTAGTGGTTTCTTCTATCTCCAAGTCTCCAAGTCTCACCTCACTGGATCAACTTGCAAGGTCACCAATACTACACGTATGCCATGCTTCTGTTTCCTTTTCCTCTATTGTGGTCTCAGTGCTTTGCATATGTTTAAGGTTGGAAAGAGATGTGGTGGGATATGATGAAAATTTTAATACTCTCTGAGGTAATATCTTTAAATGTTGGCATATTACAAGGTATTTTTACCTTCCCAAATTCGGTTTCCCTGGGAAATCAACAACTGCTCTGTGTATGATACTGCTAGTCAGGACTAACCTACGTTTGTTTGTTTGTTTGTTTGATTGATTGATTTAGCTGCTACGGAGATGGGGTTAATTTTAATGAATTACCACAGTTTCTGCCAGGCATTTCTCATATCAGTTCCTGAGTATAATCAGCTCTGATACTGGCTTTGTGAGTCTGGCTGGCAGAGTTGATACTCTTCTGCTGTAAGGTTCACTACTAACAGCATTCTCAACACCTAAGCCTACTTGCTGGCTTCCAAAATATGATGATGACTGTTTTGCTGAGACAGGGAAGCTGAATAGGCCTTGTGAATATTTTGCTTTTTCAGTGACTACCATTCTGCTTATGTAATTTTGAGATTATGTAAAATTATTTAATTTTGTTTGTATTTCAATATTCAAACTATTCCTTGTTCTAATGCAATAGATAGTATGTAAAGCCTGCTATGCTGGTCGAATTATTTTCATCTGTTCTAGGTATAACCTGGCAGGAGAACATCCTGTTTTCTTCATTTACATCCAGCAGTTTGTACTCACACAAGTCATGCTTCTTTATCATATATACAAATTCACTGTTTCAGCAGCAAGCAGTGGCTTTTATGTTCCATATTCTGAAGATTCAGACTGTATACTCAGGATATCTTTTGCTTTCTGATTGAAATTCACAATGTCAGAAATATTATCATCATTCCATGGTGTAATTTTCATTTGACTTTGCTTGATTACATGTTTTTTTCCTTTCTTTGCAAAATGCATGCCTAGCACATTTATCATTATCTATTTTGCATTTAATTTCCTCTTTGTGAACTTGACTTCACTTATAATGCTAATCTGAGCTTT
This sequence comes from Illadopsis cleaveri, assembly GCA_013399915.1. Taxonomy (NCBI): domain Eukaryota; kingdom Metazoa; phylum Chordata; class Aves; order Passeriformes; family Timaliidae; genus Illadopsis; species Illadopsis cleaveri. The sequence continues at coordinate 21,185 of VXBB01024422.1, forward strand.
ACAAACTATTTATTCCAACTTGCATGTCATTAATGCAAAATATGTGCAAAACCCCATCCTCTGAGTCACTGTTTGCCTCCATTTGGTTTTTTTTTTCTCAAACTGTAAGATCTAGAATAATGCTTCCTTTGCCATAATTATTATTTATGATCCACTATGCAGGAAATTGTTTATGATTTTTCTGCTTAAAATATTTTCATCTTCATTTTATTTCTGTCCCCAGGTTGTGTTTATGATTTAACTGGTCCATAATGTTACTTTTTTATTTTATTTTTATTTAGCCTCTCATTTTTCATGTGTTCTTGCTCAAATCAGCATCAGCTCTCCTTAAGTCACAGTCACAATAAGACTTCAGGCCAATTCCATAATTTGGTATTGCTCCTGAAAGATTCAGCCGCTTTACAGGAAAGAAATTTCCAGCAGAGATGCAGATGAAGAAGGGGAAGGCTTTGGTGCTGCCTGATGCTAGCTGAAAGAGCACAGAGCTCTGCACAATAAAAGCTTTGCTGCTGATTTGATTCTTCCAGCAAAGGTAGCATTGCATAATGTCTTGTAAACCAAAACAAATAAATAAACAAAAACACCATTTTGAAACAAACAAAACCCCCAAACATCAACCGAGAAAAAATCAGTCTAAAGTACTTACATTTTTAATTTTCACGTGCTCAGTGAGACAACTTGCAAGAATTTGTGTGTTTTGATATTCATGTAAAAGCAATGACAGCTTTACAAAAAACACCATTTAAAGGAGAAATGATGTTGTACAGGCAGTGGTATGCAGATACTTCATAGATCTTTTTAAAGGATTTGCAGCATTACTTAGTTCACGCTGATATAAAAGTGTGAGAAATGGAGCCAGTAACACCAGGTACCAGCAGGAAGAACAAAAAGAGAAAGCACTGCAACCCCTTTCTTCTTAACTCCATGACAGCTATTCAGAAATGCAGGGTATATTTTAGAGATTTTTTTTTTCTCTCCAAACGCTTGTTAATGCCCACTGGAATTAGTTTGTTCTCTGAGATTAAAATTGTTTACCCCACAATTGCAGCTGCAATTGGGGTCTTCAGCTGGCAAACTAATCAAAGATTTCTTAAACTGGTTTCAAAAAAGCTTTTAAAGCTTTTATTGTATTCTTTGATTATTTTACAGGGCCTATAAAGGAGGTTCTAGGACAGTGAATGGTGAGGAATATGAGAAAAACAACAGCATGCTCACTGAAAAGTACATTTGAAAGGTGCTGTATTTTAGGAGGGTGAAAATAAAGTCTCTTCTAGAGATGTAATCAAGGAAGCAAAATTGAGAATGAATATGAAAATAACATATGATGATAATATCATATATTATAAAGTCAAGAAGAGAGAGGAAATGGAAAAGATAATTAAAACAGAAAGAGCAGAGAAATCAAGGAAACTTTTGGCAAGTACTTGGTTACCATGTCAATTGTCATCTTTGGAATTATTAGGTGGATAAATTGAGCTAGTGATAGAAAAGCAGTGGACTATGCTTATGTGTACTATACCACCACGTGACCAAAAAATCATCAGGAAGATTTGGCACAGCACCACTAAACAATTGCTACCATGTCACATGACCAGTGTGCAGATGCACACCTTGCATGCAAGGGCCTGGCCATCCCACAGCCCCACAGTCTCTTTTCTACATACTGTGTTTGGGTGTAAAGAGTGCATGTCATTGCCATTTCTCCCACTGTGAAGGACTTCTGCTCACTTTAACAAGAGTCTTTTCAGTCACAGCAGTACATCTCAAATCCTTGTTCCTTACAGACGTGACAGGTCAATTGGTTCTTCTCAATAAGAAACCTACAAACATGCACACTTGTTTCTCGCTGTTGTTGGTATGGCTATTCACTTTACTTCCTGGTTTTCCCTCTGCCTGCCTTCTCTCTTTTTTTTTTTTTTTTCCCCTCAGCATTTGATTTTGTTCCTGGGCTAGATTCCAAGGTGCTTCTGTTCTGTGTCTTCCTCCCTTTTTCTGGAACTGAAAGCTCTTTCTTTTTTTTTTTTTTTTACCCCTCTGCATCTCATTTATAGTATGTAAAGCACAGAGTAAACTCTTGCTCCTCAAAATCACTTCTCCTTCACTGTACAAACCATTAGTCCTCACTGCTATCTTGGCCTTATATTACATATTATAACAAGTTCCCAGCTGCTGCTTTGGGGCTCCATCCATCTTTTGCAACCTCCCAGCCTTGTTTCCTTTCTTGTGCAACCTCTGTCACTCATCTGACTTCACAGCTGGCTGTTTCAGTATTAATCAGAAAACAACCCTATTTTAAAGCCTCCTGATTTAGCTTGCTCACTGGCAAGGGTCACACATATTCAAGACCAGGCACAAAGGGAACAATGGGAGGACTCGGCTAAGGGTGAGAAGTGGAAGGCACCCACCTTTTTAGTGATACTGTGGAGTTAGACTTCTTAGCAGTAACATGAACTTTCTATTTTAAGGAGGATTTAGATGAGACTACTGAGATGATTTAAGAGTGCAAAGTTACCAGAGGGGTGGGTCCTTTTCCTCCCAGACTAATGGTTTCAACTCATCTTTTGTGTTCATTCCTAGTATTTCTATGATGTTAGGGTGAATCAGTTCAGTTCACTAACGGGGCAGAAAAACGACAAGGAAAAAATACAGTTAGTTCTGTGTGAGGTTAGTAAACTGAGTCACTCACTGAGGAATCCTAAGCAGCAGAGCCAGCCCTTGGGAAAACTAGGAGTGCCTGGCTCCTCCACAGGAGAAGTGGGGAGAGCAGCCTGTTCCTTTTGGAAGCAGCACCGAGCTTTTAGGTTGACTCACATGCCCCATTTAAATCACTAGCAGGGGATTTGCTCTGTAGACACGCCTGTTCGGAAAGCGGCTGCCTGAGAATGTTGCCCTCGCAATATTTCTCTCTTTTCTGTCACCCAGAAGCATACATCCCCATCCGGGATTCTCTTTGTTTGCACCTGTGAAAGGTTGGATCGTTTCTTTTTATGGGTTATTCGGGGTCAAGCCCTGAATTCATTTGCACTCTCTGGAGGTATTTCTTGCTTCTGGAATCCTGTCACCACCAGCATAACTGCAACCTTTTTTTTTTTTTTTTCTTACCAGCTGTAACCTTGAACGCAGCTCTATTCCTCCTTTGCTGGCAGACAAAAACAATCAAACCTTCCTCCAATGAATAGTTCTGTGAGCTGCAGATATATGAAGTCCTGATTTGCTCTGGGTTTCTCACTTTTTTTTTCTTTAATAATTATTACATTTATCACAGGATAGGTCTGGACAAGAAACCTCTGGAGATCATCCTGTACAACGCCCCTGCCAAGGCAGGGTGAGCTAGAGCAGGTTGCAGAGGAACACATCCAGGAGGGTTTTGAATGTCTCCAGAGAGGGAGACTCCACGACCTCTCTGGACAGCCTGTTCAGTGCTCTGCCACCCTCAATGTAAGGTTGTTCTTCCTCATGTTGACGTGAAACTTCTTGTGATTTAGTTTGTGGCCATTGCTCCTTGTCCTGTCGCGGGGCACCACCAAAAAGAGTGGAAAAGAACTTGGACTTGAGACTTTTCTCTGTATATGGGGCATTCATAGCAAATCTTTTCCTTTGAGGATTTTCTGGTGTTTAATACATTCTGTAATCATCATTCTTGCCCTCTCCGCCTCTCAAACCAGCCCAGGTCACTTGTGCGTGTCCCGGGAGCTGCGGGAGCAGTGCCGGGCAGCGCTGCCCGCAGCCGCGCTCGAGCTGCTCCGCACGGCGACAACCCAGTCCCGCCGCGGACATCCTCATCCCCCGCCTGCCCAGCCCGTCCCGCGGCAGGGGGCCGGTTGCCGGGCGACGCTCGGCCCCTCCTCCGCGGCAGGGCTGGGCCATGAGGTAATGGCCTCCGGGGGGCGGGAAAGGGAGCGCCGCGACTACCGAGATAGCGGCCGCCGGGGTGGCCGCTGGCGGCNGGGCTGCGGGACGCGGGCGAGGCCTGCAGCGCTCGCCGGGCAGTAGAACGGGGGGTGAGCAAGGTGCAGCCGCTCTTCCTTCTCCTCGGGCCCCTCGACCTTCACAGCCGGCTGGCTCGGGGGCGGGCGCTGCGCCTGGCTCCGCTGCGGGTGCTCTTTTGTCCCTTCTGCCCTCTTAAAGCAAAGAAGCACATGAGTGGAATAGCGTACCGAAGGTCAAGAATCGCTCGCAGAATTGTGCCTCTGCATTATTTACAGCTAAACTGCTGCTGTTCTCAGATACAACGGCCCCTGCGTGCAGAAGTAGCTTTCTAGTCGTCGCAGTGGGACCTGCAAATACTGACTCGGTTTTTTCAGTGTTGGGGATTATGGATAGCTTTTGGCAGCATTCCACTGTTTAAAATGACTAAAATATTCCATTATGATTTTTAGCAAGTTTGAGATCTTGGTGCCTGTTTTGGTTTGCATCTGACGATTTTGAAACTTCATTTATAGGTGAGGTTTTTTTCAGGTAAAATTAGGGAAGAGCTAGAGAATTTCCAAAGAAATGGAACATCTGTTAAAAAGTGGGAGCCAGGATTCATGTTCTCCCTCTCTCTGACTTCAGGAGAAGTCTCCGTGTGGACACTTTTTTCTGCCTTTGAATCTGTAACCTTATTTGAACCTTTCAGTCCGCTGAGATTAAGTCGTGGGTGTAATGGTTTTTGCAATCAGGAAAACAACAGGGAAAAAAAAAAAAAGCAGACAACAATAAAAAAAGTTAAAACCAAACCAAAAAACAGTTATGATGACCAGTTTGCCATATGTGCCGGTTTTACTGCTGCGTGTACGCAGTTGCATGTACTGTTTGTAGCGTCCTGGCCTCTGCCTGTGCTGGAATTTCTCTGCGTTTAAACATGTTTGTCCTAGTAGGGCTCTTTTGCAGGAGAAGGCTGGAGGAAGGAGTGTTGTCTCCAAGCCCAGGGACTGTATTCCCAAAACTGTGCCTTCTCTGAGTCACTGTAACCTATTTTAACTGACTCAGAGCAACCTGTGATGACAATAAGAAAATGATATTATGCCATTGAGCTTACTTCTCTGTTTTTCAATGAGCATCGTTGCAAGGGAGGAAAACCAGGATGGTAAAAGTCCTAACAGAAGGCAAGTTTTCAGCTTTTAATGTGAGCTACTGAGTGAGGACCAGACAGCTGTATGAACAAGTAGAATGGATCGAATTTAAATTTCTGTTGAAGTAAAGGAAAAGTTTCTGTTGGTTGCATGAATGAACTCCCACTTGCCAGCAGATTGAACTGCATGATGGATGACAGTAGTGGGAAGAAGTAGGATCTCTGGATCTAGTGCAAAAAAATCCCATACCTGACAAAAATGATCTGTTCATCTTTTGTTCAGTTATGAACAAAAAAGTCCCGCCGGAACTTGATTCCTGTTCTAGAGCACTGGGCAGCACAACAGTAGGCCAAGGAAGCATTAATGTGATTGTGCACATGATTTGTATATGTGGTGCCCCATGTTTGATATGTGGGTGCTTAAAATCCCAGTAAAATATCCAGCTGTTGCAGCAGTTTCTGAGCATCTGACTAGTTTAATCCAGTTGTAACTAATGAAGCAGGACCAGGATGTGATACACAAGTTTTGCCATGGATATTAATGGATGTTAACTTGGCACTCGGTTTGTGGAACACAGGTGAGAGCGGGTGGAAATAAGTGAGCTTGCACGTACCAGAGAGCAAGATCAGATTGGAAGGATTTACCTGGAACTGGTGGGAACTCCTGTTGTTCCTCTCTGCTGCAGCTCATGCCTGAGCTCCTTGCTGCTTCACACATTCGGTCTGCTGTAGCAGATTACCAGCTGCTTTTGTAGAAGTAATTCGATCCTAATCTTTCAGTGTGCTCTGAGGATTTTATTTATACTCCAGCCAATCTGCTTTGGGATAGAATAATGAGATTAGTATTGCAGAAATTGATGCAGGTTAAATATTTCTAGTTTAAATGTGTACTTGATCAGTATTATTGTTTCTTACTGTTGTTGCTGTAATACTGAAAAAAATGCTAAAACTTCCCACTCTGTCTGTTGTGATAGACTGTAAACTGAATGCAAGATACTTTTTATTTTTAAATAGCTCTGTAGAAAGGATTCTTGGAGTGAGTGCTATTGAGGCAACTTCTGCAATATTGAAAGGCAAGAGGTTAAAACCAAATTTTTTACACTTTCTAAAAGCTGTACACATTTTTCTTCATAACAATTTCCTATGTTTAAATTTTTTCTTGGGAGAGGAGAGAGAATTAAGTGAGAAGGCAATGTATGTGTTACGTTTGTTTCAAATCCATTTCTTTCCTAAGTCTTTAAAATTTTGTTCATTTCCAGAGTTGGGGTGGTTTAATGCTCCTTCTGCCAGAACCAGAAATAACATTTGTAGGACATAATTTGTTTTGGATTGTCTGGATGTTGTATGTTGTGAGTGATACTCAAGTCAAGGTTGGTGGTTTCTTGTTAATTTGCAGAGAATTGTGTGTTCTTTGTTTAAAATAGTGAACAATATAGCTTTCCCTCTGCCTCAGTAAAAATGAGTGCCTGCTCTAATGAGTCCCCAGTATTAGGCTGGTTACTTAATTGGTGTATCTTTGAATAACCCTGTTTTAACTCTTACAAAGCTGTCATTTGACTTCCCACACTACTTATTTCCCAATACTTCCATATTAATGCAAGAACAGCCAGACCGGTAGAACTTGTCTGTATTGCTGGGAGTCATGATAACCACAGTATGGAAATAGGAGCTGTGCTTTTGCCTGTTGGTCAGAAAAATGTTGATAGGTAGACTTTTACAAGTAGTTCTGTTTTCCTTTTTGAGCTATTCCTTTTCTCCAGATGTGCCTCGCAGTTCTGCCTCTGTAAGAAGCTTAGTGTTGCCACCAAGACCAACATTAAAGAATAAATAAGCTTAAATTGCATGTGAAATGACCAAAGGCATACTGGAATCATCACCTGTGATGCTCATGTTGTTCCTTGAGTCTCCTGGGAGTGAGATTGTCATTTGTGTTCTTCAGAAAGGCTGTGTAAGGGAACAGATTCTGGTAGTGACTGCACACCGAGTGGCTTTCAGAGTTATTGTAAGAAGACAGTAAGTAGGAGAATTACTTTCTAGTCACTAAATGACAGCGATGGCATGTCAGCTGTAGGCAGCTCAGTTACTGTATGAAGCTGTGGAAGGCTGGAACTGTAAAACTGGTGTGTGGTCTGCAGTGCCTGTAGTGTGAAGGTATGTTTCCCTGGTCGTGTATGTATCATTAAAACTCCACTGGCAATGCCACTGACACCTTGGAATGCTGCACCTGTATGGAGGGCTCAATTTTGTGTATTCAGTTGTGGGATCAGTGCTCCTTGGAGAGATAAAAATCTTGAGAATGAACTTCCTGTTAACACAGGCTTTCCAAGATACCAGTTGGTGTCTGATTCAAAGCCTTCCTGCTTACTCTATGGTTTGACTGAGATAGCTGTGAGTTTACAAGCACTTTTATTTTACTTTGTAGTGAATAACATGATGTTTCCTAAATAAATTTCAGGAGTTCACAGATACTATTCTTTGTCTAAAACTGTCCTCTGTTTGAACTTTGAATCATCAATACTTCTGTTTTTATTGGAGCCTATTGATTATGGTGCAAAAAGTCATGCTACATAGTCATCCTGCTTATGGTTGACCAGCTAAGAGGCTTATTGACAGCACAAACAGATTAGCTGAGAGATAATTCTTAGATTCAATTATGTTGGCAGATTTGCTTTGGTTAAATCAGTGAGGGGCCATACTGGAGTTGATTCTTTGCCTTACCTTGTGGCTTTCCTGGATAGGATTGTCTAACCTTGCTGTCCATTAGATGCTGAAAACCCAAATGAGACTGCAGTTCTGTAACTGTCATATTTGCTTATGTGCATATTTGGGTTTTTTTGGTAATGATACTGGTAGCTTAATATGTTAGGGCCTGTTGGTTTTGCTTGCATTTATAGCAGAAGTTCTGAACACTAGACCAGAATATTAGAAAGAAGGAAGGAAATGTGAGAAGAGCTTGGTTTAAAAGCCCTTGCAAAGTTTCATTTTTGGCTTGTTTTGACCTTAGACTGTTCTGCTGCCCAGCAGAGCAAACTTTCCCATGGCTGTGGATTCCCTCTTCTATCCCCTTGCATAGTATGGTGCTTGGAATCAAGTCCTGGACGCAGGCAAGAGCCGTTTTTAAGGTTAATTTTCAGATTGTCTGTCTGGGTAACTGAGCAGCTGTTAGCAGGAAGCCAAGGAAGCAATAGTAGTGAGTGGATGGGCCTTTGGTGTCAGAAGAGTATAGTCTTTAGTGAACATGAGCTAATTTTGAAACTGCTGCACTCCAAACTCTGATATAACCAAGACTGGTTGTGTATTAATAGATGATGCTGAGGCTGATTATAACTTGCTGCATATTTTTGTGGTTATGGCATGTTCTTAACTCCAAGCACTTGTATGAACAGAAGAGAGAAATGCTGAGCTCTGTAGAAAGGTTGCTTCTTTGGTGGATCACAGTGTGGTTAAGATTGGAAGGGGTTTCTGGAGGTCATCAAGTCCAACCTGCCTGCTCAAGCAGGGTCATCCTAAAGCACTTGGCACAGGTCTGTGTCATGGCAGCATCTGAATATCTCCAAGGCTGGAGACTCCATTGTCTCCCTCAGCAACCTCAGTCAGTGCCTGGTCAGTCTCAAAGGGGAAAAAATGTTCCTGGATGTTCAGAGGGAGTTGCGTGTGTTTCAGTCTGCGCCCATCACTCTGGTCCTGTCACTGAAAGAGCCTGGCTCTGTCTTCCCTCCCTGCAGGTATTTATACGCTTTGATGAGATCTCCCTGAACCTTGTCATCTCCAGCTATCAGTCACAGATGTCTCAGCCTCTCCTCATAGGAGAAATGCCCTGATCTTCTTTCTTTGTCTTAGTGGCCAGTCACTGTCCTCTCTCCAGTAGGTTCATCTTTTTCTTATACTGGAGAACCCAGAACTGGACACAGCCTCAGGTGTGGCCTCACCAGTGCCAGCTGGAGGGGAGGGATGACCTCTCATCTAGTTTCCCAGTTAAAGGAAAAAATATGTGAACCTCTGCTCTGCTATGTAATAATTCCATACATCAAACAAAACATAGAAAAACTGCTCATCATTCGTTTTCAATGAAGTTTGATGCTGAGTTGACTTGTTCCATTTTTTAATAGAAACCAAAGGTTAGGAAAATGTTCATACAGTGGAAACTTTTATAGCCTAGAGAGGAAGAATGAAAACCGTTGATACATTGAATTAGTTACATGTGCCTCTTTGAAGAGCTTAGTTGACTTCTGCAAATTGGAATCAATCAGTGCATTTTTGCATTGTATGTTCATGTAAATTCTAAATTTCATCTTTTTTAAGGCAGCTGCTATTAATGTCATATTGGAATCTAATTTCAAGCAAATCAGGACCCTCTTTGAATTATGGTCTGACAGCAGCCACAATTTGGTGTCCTTGGGGGACTGAAGTGCAGTTTTGTTTCAAGAGAGGGGTATTTTTTTTTTTTAAATCTCATCAATGTCTGCTGTGGGAAATGAAGACCTTTACTGTTCTCTTTAATGTTTATGTAAGTGGAGCTTGTGTTACTAACAACATTGTCTGTCCCAGAAAGCCTAATTTCATTATCAGATACTGCACAGTTGCATGCTTCTCAGGGGAGCAACAGATACTCCTCTGCAGTAAGCAGAAACCTTGCAGTTCAGATCCGTGCAAACCTATTGCCACAGTGAAATCTGTAAAATTAGCAGAATTGGAAGGCATTGGAACAAAGTCAAAATCCTTAGACTGTCCTTTAAACCTGTTTTAAATGGAATTTCCTTCTCTGCAGCTGTGTCTGCTCATAGTAGCTGTTTCTGAGGAGCTATTAAACACTGTTGATGCAGAGTGAAGGTGGAAGTCAATCTTTCTTTTAGCATTTGTTTTTGCAATAGATTTTCTGCTGTAGTCACAAATGGCAGTGCTGTCAGAAAGAAATTGTGGGCTTCTGTTGTGTTCAGGTAATACTGCAGTAATGATCACTTCCAGGTACTTATGGAGGGGGTGGAGACCAGGATTAACCAAAAATACTACCTGCTTGAAGACTTTGGTCTTGTAATGAATTCTGCAAACCTGCACGTGTGAAGGCCATGTTAAGATCAGTCCTTTATGCCTGTATTTCCTGAGGGTCATGTAATGTTGTCAGGTGGTAGATAAACATGTCATGGCTTGACCAAGTGAGTTTGACTGACCTGAGAGCCACAGGTTTCCAATATAAGGCAATCTCAACTGCAAACGCTTTTTCTGATTGTCTGAAATGTTTGTAACCTTTGATTACTCTTGTAATTGCTCACAGGAATTTTATCCTGTAGTGGCTTTCTCAAAAACTGGTTTTGCAAGACATCAAAATTCATTAAAATGAAAAGGCTGAGAAAAGTTAAATATTGCATTTATCTGGCTGAGTCCTTCGTCCCGAAGTCCAGAGAGGTGTGTACTGTCAAGCTATTGGATGTGTGTTGTGCTATCATTTTTTTCCTGCAGAGAACATTGATTTCTCCATGACATTCACTTGTTCTGCTTTTATCTAGTAAATGAGGTTTCGTTTAGGAACTGTTTTACCCCAGGCAAATGCAACTTTCCTAAATACTTTGCCCTTTAACATTGTAAAAGCTACAAAATATTCAATGTGAACTTCTAATGAACCGAGTTTGTTTCAGCATTCATGAATCACAAAAATCAGTCTTCTCTTACTTTGCAGTGGATGAAGGGGGGCAGCAAGATCAAAATATTTGAGGTAATTCAGGAGTTCATGGAGTACTAAAATTAAATCCAGTTTTTGTTAATCTCTGTTGAAAGGCTATCAGTCTTTTAGGGTCAGTGGATTGGCACATTCTGTAGCTATTTAGGGCCTGACAGGGTATGTGAAACAGGCAGGAACCTCAATAGACATGTGTGTTGCACCTGCACCTTTTCCCCCTACATTACTAAGGTGATAGTGTGCCTTGCTAATTCTCTTACAAAAGAAAAATTCCAGGTGGCCCAAAAGACTTTGCTTTCCCTGAGGAGCATATGACTTGTTCACGTAATGTGAGTGTGTTTTACAGAAGTTTTAAGCACATGTCTGGCAGATGGGTTGTGCAGGATAATATGATGCTACTTTTGCAGTAGTTATTTTAGTAAAATAGGTGGACAGTTCAGCTGACAACGTGATATTGCTATGGAAAAGATCAGTGTTTGAAATGGGAGCCTCGTTTTCACAGGCTGGGAACAGAGCACTTCCAAGATACACAGTTATCTCACTTTGCTCACTGATGAATGTTCAAGGTAAGTCAGTCTCAGTTTCTCCAGCCTGACTTACTAACATCCGCCATCCAAGAGTAAACACTGCACCCATTTTGCACTGTTTGTCAGCTTTCAGAGGACACCTGCTGTATGTTGACATAAAGGAAAAATATTGGAAGGTTTTCTCATTGAGGTCCCTCTACTGAATAGCAGGAAAGAGCGGGGAAATACGGTTTTTGACTTGGGGAAAAAAAGGACAAAAACTTTTTTGTTTTGTTCATGGGGGTATTACTGTCTTTAAACAATAAATATAGATAACTTTTATGGAGTGAGTCATGTCTTAAATCTAGAAATGTTTGTATGTAAAGGCAAAGATCATAATCAAGTGTAATTTGAAGACAATAAACATAAAATTAACCCTTCAGAGTGGTTACCTAACTAATGAAGGGCTGCTGAGCCCTGGTGGAAAAGGCATATAGATGTCACTGCATGTTGGGTGTAGATCCTGAATATGAGAATGGATTTCTTAAATACAGTGTGCATGATTTCATTGTGATCTTATTTCATTCTTAGAGGAATATTTTGTGTCTTGTTCTTGCTCCTGATTGGTTGCTGAATAGACCTGATGACAGGAAATGTATCACAATGATAGGACCTTAAATAATACACACAGAGCAGCTCTGGATGCCCTGTTTCTAAAAGTGATCAAGGCCCAGTTGCATGGGGCTTTGAGCAGCCTGGTCTAGCGAGACGTCCCCACCCTTTGCAGGGGTTTGGACCAGTTGACCTTTAAGATCCCTTCCAACCCAAAATATAGCTATGACTGTGAAGTGTGACTCTGAATGTTTTGGGGTTTTTATCAAAAAGTAGTGTGAAATGCATTATGTTGATCTATATGAAAATTTACGGTAAGAATTAAGAACTGAAATCAGTTTCTTTTGTTAAAGTAAAGCCAATACTTCCTTTAAAAAAAAATTCACAGGACTTGTCCACTAGACTTTGGACAGAGGTTTCAATTCAGGTGGACAAAACTGTACTTCTAAATACTCCTTTATTGTTCATCATAGTTTTTTCCTTTAAAAAATCTTGGGATTAAAGCTGACCTTTCTTCCTTTCTACCAACTAATAATGGATTATTTTTGAATTTTTAAATCTAGCAGAGCTGCTCTTCCAATAGGTATGAATTCAACAAGAACAGAGATGTTCCTTGGCTCTTTTGTTGCCAGTCACCTTGTCAGCATCAGTTTCATATGGCTGTGGGATTCACCTGGGCAACCAAACCTCATCTCTCTGTAACTGCACAGGAGGCCTTTGCTGTTAAGTCTTGGGTTGATTGATACTTGTGTAGGATCTGTAAATTCTGGCTCTGGATATTCACCTGCTGGTGTCCCTCAGCCCTGTGGTGTCATGATTAAGCACACACCAGTTAGTGCACTGGTGGTTTGAGTCCCACCAGGGATTGCTATTTTCGTGGCAATGAAGCTCAGAAGAATGCATTGCAACACCAGTATTTGAAAACTCACACAGCTGAAGCCAACACGGTGCCTGTGAGTGGTTTGACCCCCCATCCCCTTGGCTTAGCCTTTCCAGCCAGGTTGCATTCTTCGTTACATTGATGTGGGGAGGTAGAAGCACCGATGTCTCTGTGAGAATAAAGGAGCAAGAGGGATATATGGCTCCAGGGTAAATGTGCAGTAGGGTGACTATGTGCTTTCAGGACAGCCTGCACTAATATTAGCTAGAGGTGCCTGGGGAGGGATGAGCCTGAAGGCTGTGCTTCTGTAACCAGATGAGCCTGGGCTCAGAGTTTGCCATCTCTGCTGGGGATAGTCCTGCCTTGTCCTACCAGCTGTGTGTTGTACCCCTTTGTCTGCACATCTTTTGTACTGACTGCTACCCCCTGGGAAATACGCCACGGAGGCAAATTAAAAAAACACAGCTTGAAAATTAAGTTTGATTTCCTTAGTTTTAGTTTTATTGCTAGCTTGAGTTTCTTAGGGAGTTAGATGAATGGTGGAGATGGCACAAAGGTGACACAGGAATGTGCAGGCAAGGCCAATTAGTGTTTAGTTTGCTCTAGATGTATAATACCACACCTTGTATTCAACCTGTGGGCATTAAGTTTTATAGGTCTCTTTAAAAATGAGAGTTAATTAAGTTATGTAGGCCTCTTTATGAATGTGGATTAATGCCATCAAAATGGATTCATTTGTTAGTTACGTGGGAGTTTTTGTTTTGTGGTTTGTTGGGGTATTTTTGTTTTGGATTTGTTTGTTTGTTTTCTTTTCTTAATAAAACAAAGCCAGCAACATCATTTTAGTACTCTTGGTTAGCAGATTTGCACGGGGAGGATTGAATACCCAGTCCTGTCTCTCTTATCTGTTAAATTAGCACTAATTAGTTTGTCAAGAAGGCTGAGAGGAAATTCCTAAATGCACCTAGGAGCAAGCCTATTGTTTTGATCCTATGACCAGCAGGAATAACTTGAAGATAAAACATGATATAATGTTGCAGCGGGAGAAATGAGTAAGAGGAAATAGGAGGGGCTGCACAGTCAGGAAAATGATCAGTTTATAACATGACTTGTTATAGCAGATGTAATACTGTTTTCTCTGTTCCTCAGACCTCTCCCTGAAAAAGGTAAGAAAGCAGTTGTTATAATGTGGGTAATAAAAATTTTTGGGTGAGTTTTTTATTTATTTTATTTAGTGAACCCTTAAACTGAATAGCTCTAAAATACTTAGTTTGAGCTTCAGATATTGGGAAAGTATGAACAGGGCTTTAGTCTGTAATGGCTCTGATGTAAATCCTACAACAGATAATTAATTTTCTGAGTGGGAACTAGTGGTTCCTGATTGTCCTGATTTTTTACTGAAAACTGTTGTTTGCTTTGTGATAGAACCTATAATCCAGCAATGTGCCAACTTGGAACTGAGTATAGTGAAGGTAAAGAATAGATTTTGGAAAGGAGTACTTTGGACATTTGGTTGTTTAACGCTATAGTTCACTACCACCAGAGAAGTGAAAGGAGTTTGGGGTCTCAGAATATTAAGGCATTGTTTTTTCTTTTAGGGCACTGAAGACATTTGCAAGCATCTTTTATGAATTCTTACATTTTGACTGATCTATTTTTTCTCCCTGTTTTTTATTTGTTTCTCTTTTTTTTAACCTGTATTTTTTCTCTGGCTTTGTTTCGTATGTTTCGTATGTGAGGTGTTACAGAGTTTCCTATATCTCCTCATTTAAGTCAGCTCTTGAAGAGAAATTGGCAATCCATGTATTTTTTCCCCTCTTCTTTTTCTTCAAGATATCTATTATTGGTTTGTAAAGTTCTTGGAAGTAACAGACTTTTGAAAGATAAAAATTAGCAAGCAAGGTTAAATTGAACTGATAATATGCATATAAATTCTTATTTAAGATTTAGCTCTTAAAAGAAAACCCAAACCCAAGTAGCTATTTTACAAATTTCTTTTCTGAATACCTTTTCACAAAAGATACCAGGAAATTGTTGTGGTGGCCAATATCTAACTGTATTGCCTGTCTAGCAAAAACTTTGAGGTGCCTGATAAAACTAAGCATTTCTGAAGAAATGGATTAAGTAACATTTTGGAAAATAGGTTTTAATAAAAGTTGGAAACAGGGATATTTACAGATGTAAATGCCTATCAATTATAAGAAACAACATGGCCCTCTAACTCAGGACTGATTCCTTCAGTAAAGTCCAAGTCATGAAGATGTGCATTACTGGTTTTAAAGGGCTTGGCTGGTTGCTTGCTTTTGTGTCTTGAGCGTTATCTTTGCTCTTTTAGCTTTTAATTGCAGAAGACAGCAAAGTGAATGTAGATTCAGCATAGTTTGCCACTTACACACTGTAACACCAAACTCAGACTTGAGTCACAAGGGTTAAACAGGTTGTTACTTGTTTCTTTTTGTGTGAAGACACCTCTTGCCTTGCCTAATGTGAAAAAGGTGGAGGAGAAAAGAATACGGTGATTGGGTGAGTGTGTGTGTTTTGAGGGAGGGGGAGTAGAATTTGGAAGGATCTATTTCATTACAAGGCATGATGTTTGATCCAAAATAGCCAGTGTTTTGGTTTGGAAGTCTGTACTGGCCTCTGGGCTTCTTGCTTTTTAATTAAAAACAGAACAAAAAAGCTCAAAACATTGTTACTGAATACAGAAGGGTAATCTGGCTGAGTATAGGTACTATATACTGTATGTCAGCTGTGGAGGAAAAAGAGTCTGGAATCCTTGATGGAGTCTGGAATCTTTGACACCTGAAATATGTATCTGAATTACAGTCTGCTGAATCTTGCATGCTGCAGTTTAGGGACCATGTCAAAATGTCAGCAGCTGCTTCCACATTTGTAGTGTTGACAATATGACCTTCAGGTTAAGAGATCTCTGCTGACGTGAGCTGCACCCAGTGTATGTTTGTTTTACTCTGTTTGGAGCTTTTGTAGTTGCATACCTCCAGATGACCACAAAGCAAATGAGAGCATGAAATAACTCTCTTTTGCACTTGCAAGAGGCTATTCTAATACTTAAGCACTGATGCTTCCACTTTTTTATTGTGCCCTGGGGTATAATACTTTGCTGTAAAACGCATGTGCAACTTAAATGAGCAGAAGGTAGGAAAGGAGCAAATGTATTTCTTGGCAACACTGTCTGTACTAGTTAACATTTGTACCTGGAAGGCTGGGTTTGCAAATGGAGGAGTTTGATGGGAGGTGTTTTAAACAGGAGGGCAGATTTAGTCTCTTTACCTGTCTCAGCTCAGTGCTGGTAAATGCAGCTGAGGATAGTGATGCTGCCTTGAGTCTTTTGTTCAGGTTTTGCTTCTTGTATGCAGACTATGGTGGAGTCAGTACAAAGTTGCAGTAATGTGAGTGTGCTGTCCACTTCTGTTATCTCTTTTTTTTTGGATACTTATTCAAGATGGGGATAGCAACTGGCACAAGATTCAGACATGGTGATATAGGTAATTATTGCATGGTGTGTCCTTCAAGGGCTTGTTACTCACTGAGCTAAGTTTAACCAAGTCACTTTCACTGGAGCCTATCACCTCTTTATATAAAATGATGGCTGGTGTGAATCAAATGTAATTGTGAATATTAAGGCTGTTCAAAGTAGGAGTCTGTCTCATTAACCAAGTTTAGTTGTGGCTTGGAAGGCCTCTAGTCTACTTCATAACTGCACTGCAATCTGATGTTGTTTGAGCTTTGTGATGAATTTATCGTGTTAGAACAGCTCCACCATCCACCCCCAATTTTGGGCAGACTGTGTGCAGCATTACTGTCAGAGACTTATTTCCAGAGAGATGGGCATCAGGCCAGGCAGGAATTATTACAGGTCGTGGTAACTGTGTCTATCAACGACTGCACTTTGCAGTTATACAGTGTTTGCATTGTGTCTGTCTTTGTGCTATGACAGACTTACTTGTCTTGCACCCCAGCCTGTAGCTTGCTGAATAGAAAAATACAGGTTCTGTCAGGACAGCTGCTTAATAAAGGCAAATGTTGAAATACTCAGGAAAACTGTTTTTTGGGAAAACTGCAAGTTGCTGAGCGGAAGGATATAGCATTTAGATGGGCTAGAAAGCATTCAGGTTATGTATGATTCCTGGTCTTTTCCTGAACAGGAGCCTGATCTTGTGAGTAAAGCAAGGCTGAGCACCTGGAAATGTTATGCAGATATAATTGTATTGGCTGAAATAGTGCAGATAGCCTGGGTCAGTGTCTTTGAAGTGTGAAAGTACTAACCCACTTATAAGGACTCCTTGTCTCTACCTGCTTTCTGTCACAACGAACTTGTAGCTACAGCATGTAGCACCAGAAATAAAGGGGGAAAAAAACTGGGCTTGTAGCAAGTGAGGAACCAAAATCTGGAGACAGCAGTAGGTATGTGCCTGCTCCAAGCCAGCAGTTGTAGGCTGGCTTACACAGGAGAACCTTGTTAGTTCTGCAAATTGTTTGTGCCTCTAAGAGATTATGCTTTTTTTGTGAACAGTGGCCCTTTCTGCCAAGTTGAAGGACATCATGTGTTTTATATGCAGCTACTGTATCTGTTACACAAGCGACAGCACAGCAACAGTAGACTTCTTTAATGTGTCTGATGTCAAATTTATTTTTAAAAAGCAGTGTTAATTCATTACTGGTGCCAGCCCAGATATTTGCTATGGCCACAGTCAACACTTGTGATACAGCTGTTGCTGCCATTGCACAGTGAGCTCCCCAGTTGGAGTATAGGGTAAAACTGAAGCGGGTTTTTCTTATCTGCAGTCAGAAGTCTACAGCATAACCACGTAAATGCAGCCTTCTGTTGGTACTTGTGTTGTATAGTTGTTGGAATTAAAAATTTATGGTCAAACTGATGTTGTTTGAGGCTGTATCTTTTCTTTCTATAGGTACACTCCTGCTGCAGGTTTTTCTTTCTCCATTGATGTAGTTTTTGCTGACGTTTAGACTTTGTTTGGAAAGGTAGGATAATTCACCTAGTTCCTAAAAATACACTTTTTTTCATAGTCAAGTCAGAAATAAGAACACATGTGTGGTTTACTGGCTCAATTATGGTCTTGATTTGAAAATACTACCTAGAATGTGTCTTTATATTACAGCTGTAAGAGGAGTTACAGATCAGATAGAGGGTAGTAGAAGGAGTAAAGCATATAACTGATGCATGACTGTATGTATGTTTGTCATAGCCAAATTGATTACTGTAGCTGTGCTGGTCTAGTGCTTTGTCCTTTCTCAGACTTTGGTGCTTTTATGTAAAACTGATAAGTAACTTGCTCTGCATTTTCTCTTTTCCTTTGTTGTTCAGTGATGTGGTACAAATTAAGAATGATTATCTGCTAAATGTCTCTTCTTTTAAGAGGGCCAATATTGTTGGACAGTGTGGGAATTTACAAAGTGTTGCCTTTCTCTGCTTTTGGGATTTGTCTCCCCTTGCCCTCATGAGAAACAGGAAAGAAAACATTTTCTGGTGAGGATATTAGTGTCACATTGGCATTTTAGCGTAGTTGGATTAAATGGATTGTTCTTGGAATTTGGAGTTCAGTATTCTGTGCGTCGTTACTGTGGATACAGCAATTGGCTAAAGTAGCCACCTCTTCCTATTCTGCCAGTGACTAAATGTGCCTTTCACGGGTCCACCTGCACACCTTATGTTGAACTGAACTCATGCCCATTGACTGCTGGAACCTACCTACATGTTTTTTATAGATGAAAGAGTAAAGGGGGCAGAGCGTGGACTGAAAGGAATGAAAATCTCAAAACTCCCAACCCAAATATTGCTTTTTTTGTTCCCACCTTCAGAGCTGCATCCTTTGGGCATGGAAAATCATAGACATTTTCCTAAAACATCTGGGTGATAAATACCTGTTAGAGCCCAATGCTGACTAAGTATGAACTTAAATATAGTTTCATATTCTGAGTTCTGTGCTCTTCAGTCTGCTTTTTCTCCTTCTTTGGAATATGGGTTTTCTTGTTGATAAACCAGCACTTGTGAACACATTTAAAAGCAAGCTGGTAGAAACATTCATTTGTAAGTAAACTAAATGGACAGGAATGAAGATAGTCCATGAGTTAAGTGGAAGAAAAAAAGGCAAAAACCACCTCTGTGGTACAGTTAAATGCAGTTAAGCATTTTAAGTTTCTAACCCTGGATCTCAGAGATTTGCAGTTATTTTGTTGAGGAGCTTCATTTCATGGAATAGTGCTAAACTGAAGTTTAATGAAAGGAGTGTGGGGAAATCCTATGGAAATGGTGACTGTTGAACTGCTCAAAATGTAAGGATTTCGACTTACTTTCTGTGTTGGTTCTTTAGTGAAATGCAAATTGAGTTAAGAATGAATGAACATGTCCAACCCTTGGGGTTTTCTGTGCTTTGCCTGGATTGGGGGCCAGAGTCAGGAGTGGCCACTTGAGTCTGTGCTGAGATCATTAGGCTGAGGACACCAGCTGTGCTATTATTAGGGGTTTTAAAGTCTATGGCAGATGTTCTTAGGCTCTGTTCCAGCCCCCACATATGGTGCAGTAGAATACATGGAGAAAGAAATTCTGACACATTGTTTTCCCATTCAACAAACAGATCTTAAATTTTTTTCCCCCTGTGTGGCTGGATAAGATATTTATGTTAACTTGAATATATTAAAAGCCAGTTTGAAGTATTTGAAACAAGAACAAAAAATATTTTAAAAATTTACTTTCATACAAGAGTGAATACAAGTGCTTTCCTTGAAAAGGAGGACTTGAGGGTCTAGCCAGAACTCAAGTTTGGAAATGCATGTGTTTTGCCATTTAAGCATTTGCTTTCTGTTTTCCTTACCACTGCTATTTAGACAGGACCTTTGTTGGATTTCTTTTTGTGGATGTATATAATGGAAAGATGTACCTGCAAAGATTTTGAATGATGGTGATGAGAAACAGGAGAAGATGTAATATACACAGAGCACAGAGTTTTTAATAATGAGATTAAAGTCTTTGAACAGAAGTACTGCTTATTATGTTATGGTGATACAGCACATAGCATGAAGAAAACATGATTTTCTTTTTGGTGTCATAAGAGTGTGTCTTGTTTCGAATGTGTAATTTATTTTCTTTCTGAAGATCACTTAACCTGGTTAAGTACCCTCAAAGTATAAATCACAAGCTGCTCTGTGGAGTTCTGTGTTGTACAAAATGCAAAAGGGAGGTATCTGCCAGGAAGATGCAAGTCTGACTTAAAGACAGAAAATACATAAAAAGCTGAAAAATGCAAACTATTTATAATAGGTAACAAGTAGGTCTCTGTATCTCATGTGTTACACGTTTTTTAGCCTTGAAAGTGTGTTGTTGCTAAGCAGAACAACAAATGTTTAAACAATTCCCTGTACATCATCCTTTCCTCTCTGTCGTCAAAGTATGTGGTGTTTTTTGAGTTAAACCAGTTGAGATGGTGCATGGGTTGCCCTGTGTTGAGCACAAAGGGAGGCAAATACAGCAGTTGAGAAGTTTATTGTGTATGAATTTTAATGTGTCCATCTCTCAGCTTCTGAACTCTATGAGGCAGCTCTTTCATACAGAGCTTTTTAGTATGATTAAAGAGAGAAGGACCCAAATTAAGCAATCTGACATGCAGTTCTTATTGAGGATCTTTTGCATGTGTTTTCTCTGTGCATGTTTCTTGCTGAATGTTAGTAGAACAGACCATACCATTGGTCAGAAAATCTGAGTACTCATTCTCTGCATTGTTTTATCTGACACCAAGAAAACAGTGTGGGTGACCTAAAGATTTTGGTTTTATTTTTTGTTCTTAAGTTAGTGAACTGGGATTTTCATCAAATGTTCTGATGCACTTGTAGGTGTGCATAATGCTAATAAGGGATATGTCTCTAAATTTAGTCTGAATGTGATTTCTCTTTTTGATTTCCCTATTCCCAAACGTAGAATTTTTCTACCTTCTGGTGAGAGTGCTATTTTAAACCATTGGAGAGGCAGGTAGTTCTTCAGGCTGGTTCTACAATATGAGCTAAAAGAGCTAAGTGCATCCCTGTACTGCACTGTAGGGAGCAATGAGATGTGGCCCCAGAAGTCTGTGAGTCGGTGCTATTCTACAGTTTATACCTGGTCATTTGAGAGTACTGCTCTGTGGTTGCACCCCAGGTAAGCAGGACTGTGTGCTGAAATTTGTGTGTTGATAACTCAAGTTGATAGCAGTGAGTAATCACTTACTATATGAGTAAGATTGTGATAGTCCACACAGTCACATAGCTCCTATGAAAAGAACAGTTTCTCCTGTGTTACTGAGATTACAGTGTGGGACCCAGAGAAAATTTAAGAGGATTAGTCATGGCATGTTGCATTAAGCTTGACTGCTTAATCAGAAGGATTTTTTCCTGAAGATTATTTTCTTGGTAAAAGTGGGAAAATTGGGATCTTGATGAGCTCCAGAGGCGTGTTCTGAAGCCTGGAGCAAGCAAAGTCCTAATGTGCTGACATGACTGGTTAGAACATGTTTTTCTCAGGTAAGAGGTGAACTATCACATCTGCATGATGGGAGGAGACTGAGCTAAATGTGCTTGTGGTATTAAGCTTACCTTCATAGATGGCAGGCCTTGTTGGACTAAAATTGAGTATTTATACAGCTTCTTACAGTATCAACTACTTTCTAACTGAAAAATAATTGCTTGGATTAAACTGGTTGAGTCTTGCACAGCCTTGCACTGAGAGTATTAAGCTTGGGTCAGCTCCCCCCTCTTCCCCCTATTCTGAACTTTAACAACCTGTTCACTTCTTTGTGCATGAGGTGGGAGGAGAGGAGAAGGAAGATTTGTTATAAACACATTGCAGAAATGCATTTTCCTCTTCCAAGGATGTGCTTGAAGGAAGCAGTTATGCTTGTTAAATCTTAACTTCCAGGATGCCCTGCAACTCCAGTGATGCCATCAGTGATGTTAGTTCACCTACCTCTTTTAGTAGAAAATGCTTCCATGCAATGGGTTTGAGCTGAACAGTTGACAGTTACATTTTCTCTGTAATTCTAGATTGCTTTAGACATATAGATTCTCATGTGGGTGTGTATCTTGGTGGGTAGATGGAGCAAAACTCATCCTCTCACTGAACATATGTTCTAAGTCTCCTCTGTGAGAATATACGGGAGCCTACTAGTCAGTTTTACTCCTTCTTCAGCCTTAATCAGTATATTGTAAATAGTGTGGGAACTACAAAGTTTGGGGTACATGTGTATTTGTTTTATGAAGGTTCATTTTGCTAATTGATGGGTTGATAGATTAATGGATATTCCTTGGGTATATTGAAAATGGACTGTGGATTTGTTTGTTTAGTTAGTAATTTGTTTTTAAAATAGCCCTCCCTTCCACAAGCTTGATATTTCCTTTTTCTTGCTGTCTTACAGTACTGAGCATGTTTCTGCTTCAGATCAGCAGTAGGAAGAGAAATTTGTGTTCTAAAATAAGTAAAGTTCTGAAGAAGCAGATCTCCCACCCTCTCTCCCTTGTCCTAGTTTAAAATTAGATCTGCTGGCCTAACAGGAAGGGGCTTACATTTCTTGCTCACTTTCCAACTGTCAAGCAGAGCATGTAGTCATGCTGAACAAAGCCACAGCATTCCTGGATCCTTTTAATGATGTATTCAGAACTCCAGTGCCTCCTGATTTAATGAGTACAGTGAATGTATTCACAACTAACAAGAGTGTGCTCATTAAACAGCAGTAAGTTAACTGTCCTATTCTCTTGTAGCAATCCAGTTCATAATTAAATGGTGACATATCTGAATACAACTCTGGGCTGTCAAATGGAGAGATTAGATGTTCTGTGGATATGTGTGGTTAGATGGGGTTGTTGGAGTATAAATAATTTAGCTTAGCTTGTCTCACTGATAAGGATACTTTTCTTGGTGGAGACTTTGTGTTTACGGCTCCCAACCAACCAAAGAGTTTAAACTTAAGCAGTCATAGTGTTAATTTAAATTGTCCTTTAGTTGATAACTTTCAGATCTATTTTGTACTCCACTGCACTACTACTGTTGTGTAAATCCAAATTGTCACAGCTATACTAACTGAACTTTCTAGATTGTAACTGAGGGCAGAATCGGACCTTTGGTTGACATTACTGCTACATAAATTTAGTTTTAACAATCTTGATGGTTAAGTGGTGACATTTGAAAAATGAAGAGATCAGTTTAGTATTTTGGGTTGGCAGATGCAGGCTGAACAAAGGTTAGGCTGCTTGGAGGCATACAGGAGTTTGTTGGAATTGTCTTCACTAATGTTAAGATAAAAGTAGCAGCTGAATTCTCATCTAAGTTATCTACCCCCTAAAGTGCACTTATTTTTTTGTAGAATTGTGGGTGAAAATGTAAATATTGAATTCTTGTCTTTGCTTTTGATTAAAAGATATTTGATTAATAGACATTTCTGAATGTCTGAAATATTTTGGTTTTAATAGTTACAGCCAGTATTTAATAATGGATTTGGAGGCAGAGGGAATTTGGGCCTGAGGGAGGAACAGCATATGCATTCTGTCTGCTTTTCTACTGGGAACCTCCTGACACTGTCTTGGGGCCTTTTAGCATAATCAGGATGACACCAAGCCAGTTCTTGTTTCAAACCAGCTGACAGTCTTCCATTTGTGCCCTCTGTCTTTCTTTAAACTGATTTCAGAAAAAAGCCACACAGTCTTTAGTACCTGTTTGCCATCTGGAAAACAAGGCTCCCGTGTGGAAAGGGGCAGATGTACTGAATGTTTGATGCAGCCCTCTGCAGCTGCTGCCTCTTACTGCAGGCTGGCTGTACCTGGCTCTGGTGTCTGCTCCTCAGCCAGTCCCTGCAGGTCCCTGGCATGGCCTCCTGTGCAAGTGTGTCAAATGGATGCTGAACTCTCTAATAATTCCTCTTTTCTCCAAGAGCCATTTTCATTCAGACACCCTGTGTAAGCATCGCTGCTTGTCTTCTACCCTTTCATGCAAATACCGTATGGCAAGGTTCCTTTTAAACATGAACTTCCTGCTTTGTTCATGCTAGTATATGTTGTAAAACCTAGTCAAGAATTGTTTCATGTAATTCAAAGGAAGAAAATTTGTCCGCTCCAGAGTAAGGAAAGTAAGGAAGAACCTGTTCTTTCCATCTTTAAATAAGAGTAACACACAGTGGTTGATTCAAACTGGAAACCACTTTTTTACTTGACACATCCCATGGAGACACACTTGGTGCTATAAGTGTCTGGTGTAGTGTGAGTGTGTGGAGTGAGCACACTGTCTAGAGAAGGAGGACAGAGGCGTGGAAGAGACCTCAGGGTGTCTTTGGTTTGTTTTAATCCTCAGTAAAACTTTCCCTGCTGGTTATCTGGAATGAGTGAATTCAGGTGGTTGACATTTTTGTGTAACTCACTGAGGGAGATGAATTGGGTACTGCCTTAGGAATACCGTACAAAACTGAGACAGGGAAAGATCTTCTGTTTTCTGCTTCTGTCCGCAGGGCTTTTTTTCTGTCTGTATGGTGCAGATTGGTAAAAGGCCTGTGTGTTTTTGTTCAGTTGTGTGTTTGGTGGAGGGAGTGAGGATGGTGGTTGCTTTGTTTTTTGTTTCTCGGGGTGTAGGACTGCCAGGACAGAGAAGGAGTATTTGGGGGAAATGCTGCTTTTGTTTTAGCTTTATTTCTGTGGTTGGGTTGCTTTTAACTTACTTTGGTACCAGACCACAAATGTGTATTAGATGAGGAACAAAGTGGAGAGTTCCTGTGTTCCTCAAGGCTATTTTTGCAAGGTCTTAAATCTGTCTAAATTAATTCTGAACTTTGTCTGTATTTGGCTTAAATGTTCTATAAAAATTCTGAGCTTTGTATTTGGTTTACAGCTGTCTTACAGTAGCCATATCAACTATTTTATACTTTTAATATTAAGGTAGTCTACAGCTCTGCCTGCTTGCTCAGGGAATCATCTGCTCTTTACTGACTATATCTGGGTATCTGAAAAGCTGAAACACATTCCAAATGTTCTAGTTCTGAGTAATAATTTATCCTGCCTACATACAGAGTTTTCAGAGAAAGCAGGGGGAGGATTTTGGGCTGAACACATACTTGCTTGTGTGAGTATGAAAGGGCAGTGTAGGGGATATCCTTCACCAGAAAAATGTTCCACAGTTTTCTCTGTAAACTTTCTTGGTTCATTATTTCGATTTGGATCTTAACACTCACTGGGCCCAATACCAGTTACTACAAAGGACAAACTTTAATACCTTACATTAGTAAAACAACACCAGTTATTAGCACAGGCAAGTGGCTTCTTCCTCCAGTCTCTCTTGATTATTTTTAAAGACAATGATCTTTTCATTCCTCACCACCAAGCTAAGATGGTAGTGAAAGTTATATTGCAAACTAATAAAAGAAAATAATTTGGAAACATTGAATTGAAATGCATTGGAGATTAATGAAAAGAAGAATTTTTTGTGTTTTGCATGTAGACTTATTATAAAGGTGGTGGGTTTTTTTGGTTGGGGTGTTTTTTCTCATAGCAAATGGACTATCAAAGATTAAATGTGCCAGACAGTGAATTTAAATTACTTGAAATAACTTTGCTTTACTATCACAAAGCAGTCAGTCTTGAGGATGTGCAGTGTGAGTAGATGGATGGTATAGGTCATGCAATGCTGGATTGGTGCTACTATGTTGACACAATGTTTTATGAGTAGGCAGGAGACATTGGTTAATGTCTTGAGGCTTTGAAGGTTGTATTGTGTCAGCAAGGTGACCTCATAAAAATCTGTGTGTAAATAGCCTATATCTGTCTATATCTATACAAGATTTAGTTGCCAGTCAACTAGAGTTAAATTCTAATTTATCTCCCTTGATATTTAACAGTGACAGTCTGGCAGAAGATAAATAATTTTACTGCTGGTTCATTCTTGATTATAGTGTCAGCAAATGTTCCTGCTATTGAATTTACGTGGGCAAGACAGATGGGAGATGGTAATTACATGGACTCATTGGGAAACCTAAAAGAAAAGTGTTGGTTGAAAAATTCTTAGTTCTCAGAAAAACTGTTCTGCAATTTAACTTAATTAATGAAAACAAAAACTAGATTTCCACAAGATACTTTATTACCTCCTGTGATTTTGGGAAAACATCTGTTGAAATCCTGACTTGTACAGAAAGGGTATGAACAGGAAATCTCTCTTAGTTCTGCATGTTGCTGGAAAGAAACACTTTTCTCTGCAATTTCAGCATTTAAAAGAATATTTTATTCCCTCCCTTGACCACTGAGAGTGCTGTATTTGTATATTGCTGCAAATGTTTGTTCTGGGTTGTCTTTAACTGATTGCTGGAGGTCTGCTGTGTTTCTTTCCTTTCTTTTTTTTCTTTTTTGCATTCTTTGGGAAGAAAGGAGACTTCAGTTCTGTGTGAAAAATTTTTGTTTTTACGCTAAATCTTGTTTCACTGTCAGGCTCAAATTTAATTTCTTCTACTGCAGGTGTTTCAGTTCATGCTTATGATGAAGTATAGAAATGCACATGGGAATAGCATTGTATTTGCAAATGTAAATCACCTCATCAAATCCACCATTCGCCATATGGTGAATTGCAGTCTGCTGTAATCATAGCCTGATACTTGGAACAGTTCTGCACTTTAGTATGTTAAAACTTGGATTCAGGACTGTTGTGAAGCAGCAGGACAGTGGTATGAAAAGATACTGAGAATACCTGGAGCTTCATTGATCAAGTAAATGACAGTTCATGTATCTTAGAGGCTGGATGTTATCCATCATACAGTTATGCTCAGTTTGGAACTGAGGAATAATCACAAAATCAGAATGCTTTGGGTTAGGAGGGACTTTTAAAAGGATATTTTTTATTTGAGTAGAGTTGCCAGCAGCAAAAAGCTTGATGCAATGGGAAGCACTGTGAGTAATCACGGATGTAAGTGTGAGTCTTTTGATTAATTACAATTGAACTTTTAAAAATCTATTTAGTTAAATATGATGGGGGAGGTGACTTCTAGGATCAAGATGAGAAATGATCAGATGAGAAATGCTTAATATCAGATCAGACGAGAAATTCTTAATATTGTGTTATTTGTCCTTATGTCTGAAGGAGCATCTGGTTTGGAATACCTTTTTCACAGAGGGAGTTGCATTTCATATCTACAAAGATTCAAAAGTTTATCCTTGGTGCAGGCTTGCCACTGAAAGACTATGTTTACACATCCTTTGTTTTGACACTGTTTTCAGTTAGGTCACTCCACAAAAAAAATAGCTGCTCGGAGGAGAGGTGGCTGCAATGGCAAGCTCGTGCTTAATTTGAGGGAACAGGAGGCTGGCTGAGAAAAACTGTTGAGGCTTATCTTGGAGGAGAAGTTAAGAAAGGAAATTCTTCACAGTTTTCTTGAGGAATAATAAAATATTTCCAAATTCTTGGAAGTCTGGTGAGGTGACAAGTCGTACCCTACATAAAAATGCCATTTTGAGAGGGTCAGAGATTGTGACTGGCTTTACCTTGAAGGGTAATTTCAGGAAAAAAGGGTTTAACTTGTTGGAGTACATGTGTGATTGTACTGATGAGCTTGTAGCTCTGTTCTCTCATGAGTGTTTCAACACATGCAACAGAAAGCCTTAGTCTTTTGAGATGTATGCAGTTTTAAAGTATGGCTTTATTTTGCTCTACAGAGAAATCTTACTACTTTTGTGGAGACTCTGGAAACACTGCAGTGTTTTCCTGATGTTCAGAAGGAAATTATTTGCTACCATCTGTTCATTTAAAAGATCAAGGTTTTAATGCAGCAGACTGAAAAGAGGAGCAGCCTAACCCTGTTTGATTCAGTTTGGAGTTTGTGTAACTGCTCTGCCAAGAGAGGGTGAGGAAACTTGTGTATGAGCCAAAGTTAAAATTGCATTCAAATGACCTTACAGCATCAAGAACTGTTCATGTAGGGGAAGCACAAACAGAAGCAACACTTGCTGGCCAAATGGTGAGATTCTGGTGGAGAAAAGGAGATACAAGACAGGAAGAATGCTATGCAGATGGTCAGGAGCAAAAGGAGTCGAAAACCAGGTACAGCAGGGGCTGTTATAGAGCCGTAATCCCCCAATACTGTTTGTTGCTCTTGTCTCTCTTGTTGCTCAAAGCTGACCTTTAACTGTAGTTTGTATGTAGTGTGTGTGCAGAAGCATCGCTGGTCATGTTTTAAATTAACTCAGACAAAAGAAAGAAACATGGCAAACGCTGCTTTAGTACTTTTCATTTTCCCTTACTCAGCAGTTTAGTTGAATGCTGTTTTTCGGCTGTTGCACTGCATAACGCTGCCCGACATCTTTCTCAAATACTGCTGAGCTGATCTGCTGTTGTGTTCTCAGATGCAGCTTTAGACTGTTGGAGCAGGGGTACAGACTTACGCTTTGGTGTTCAAAAGTAGGTTAGTGACAGTGTATTCTGCTTTGGTGGGTCAAGAATCACTGTTTACTGTGGTTGCCTCCCTCCCTGCCTCCACGTCTAATGTTAGTAAACTGGCATGTTATTTACCACCATGAGATTTTTTTGAGAATAAACCAGAAGGAATCTGAGCTAATATTTTAGGGTTACAGATAAAACTGCTTTGGGCATCAGGTCTCTTAAGTTGTGGTATTATTGTTAAATATGTGCTACGTTGGAAACAAACAGATTGGTGCAAGAGGAATTACTTGCACACTTCTGCAAGCTTTCAGCTGCAAAGAAATTGTAGTTATTTGAGGTGCTTGTATTGTCCTATATTTGTAGGACAATTAATTTGCCACCAATTTCTGTTGGCAATCCTGGTGTTAATATTTATATGCTCTGAATATTAATCTTTGTATATTCTGATAGGTAATTTGGCAGGTCTTAGCCCATTTATTGAAGCGTGCCATTATTGATGCCTGTCTAATTGGTGTCCTGGACTTCATTCTGTTAAAATGGAAATTTTTACAATATAAGGAACTTAGACATGAGTGTTTCCTTTGAAACATGAGGACTTGGACTAAGGTTGTTGTCATTTTATTAAGCTTATTTTCTGGATGTGATTTGAGTTTGCTTTTCTAATCTCTATTTAAATTCAAAACCAGAACTTTAAAACAGAAAAAAAGCAAATCAGTTCAAAATTATTCATGAATTATGAGCAATATGAACTGTTTTCTTTGTAGAACTTTTTTTTAAGAACAGTTTTTCTTTTTAAATCCAATGGCTCTGGAATATTAAAGTGCTGTTGGAGAGTTACAGTCTTACATTCTAGTGGCTGGATAACAGGAAATCTCTTTAGATTTTTCCTCCCCAACTTGATCTTCATTGCTATAATCAAACAAGGAGCAACTTTTTGTAATTTGCTAGTTCTTTTTGCTACTGCACAACTTGGCTGTGTCTGAACTCTATGAAAAGAATATGTATGTTTGGCAGATTTGTAAAAAAAACCTTGCAACTGCTTCTAATCAAGTTTAACTTCATTTTTTATGTGTTCTTTGTTACAAGACCTATTTCAACTTCCAAAGTAGTTCAAAGGGCCTTTCTATCATTGAGAGCTTTTGAGCTTTGGAACAATGCCCATAATAGCTGTTCCTTGCTCTGTGATTGACTGACTTGAAGGAAGCTGGCATTTCTTAATGAAAAGCTTTGCATTTTAAAACTTTATAAGTAAATACTTTGGATGTGGACTACCTGCAATACCTAAAATCCTTAACACACTCAAAATCTCAGTGCTACAATTGTTTGCAGACTATTGTAGGAAAGCAAAGGGAAGGAAACGAGATGCTTTTGTAGAGCTTTTAGCATCTCTGACATGACGTTGCAAATGATTGTAATTGTAGTTGGGCAGAGATGGAGCTCAGATCAGGCAGAAAGAATACCCTTATTGTTGGTTCTTTTTAATCCCCTTTCCATCCCCACTGGTTCAGGTAGGATTATATTGCAACTTAATTGCACTTAAATTCTAGTAGAAGCCCATGTCCTTAGGGAGTGGACTAGAAAAAAAATCCGAAGTGTTCTTGAGTGAAATACATCTGATGGGTTCTTCTCGTTCATGTCTGTATGGCTCACTTTTTTTTCCTCTTGTAAATTCACATTTCACCTCCTGATAAAGAACATAAAGGTACAGTTAATACAATGAATTTTTCTTCCTGTTTACTTCTCCACATTTGTTTTTTCTTTAAGATAAGTCTACTTCCAGTAAGATGCTTGTATTCATCACAGAGTGGCTCAGGATTTGTCCCCAGTGTTTTTTGTTTATCCCTAAAATGCAGAGGAACAGCTGCCTTGCACAGGTGTTGAGCAATTTTCAGTTTGTAGAGGGAAAGTCTTTTTGCAGGAACATGTTAAATATTTTCAACAGACTTCTTCTCAAACCCTAAACCCCCTCCCACAGCCCACTTTGTGTATCCCAGGTGTTGCTGTTAAATGTATGAACTGCTATGAAACGGAGTGCGATCGAAAGAAATGTTTCTTACTGGTTAACTGTGCACTAGGAAGGAAAGTTTAACACAGATGAAATTTATGTCAAAGGTGCTGTAAGAAACAGGAGGTCTTGTCCAGCAAGCAGTTTAGTTCTACATATGTGAAGGGAGCTTGGATGAAAGCAAACAGTAGGTCTGTACTAAAACTTGCAGTTTGTACAGACTAGCAAGGAAATAGAATAACTTAAATGTTTAAACAGAACTGAAAGTATAGGGACTGATTTATAATACATTTACTGGCCTTCCTAACTAGAATTTCTGGTTGGAATTATTCTGAGACAATTCAAATATGAAGTTAAAGATTAAGCAGGATATATGGCCTTTTAGAGCAGTAGAGTTTGCCTTCAAGTCATCATGAGGCTGTTACAGGAATTACTGGGAAAACCTGAGACTTAGAAGTGATAGGAGTGTATTTCACCTTTTGGTTCCATGTTGTTAGATTTTTAAGTACTGAAACTATTTTCTCATCAACTATGATAATTTTTTTCCCTTTAATCCCACCTCATTCTGAAATCTTTTTGCTCTAAAAGAGATGAAACGTGCTTCCTGATGTCATGTGACTTCTCACAAGCTTTCATCAGAGAACTGGAACTGAAGGTGAAAAAGGTAGCTGACAAAGAAACTTTCAATAGAGGAGATGCAGAAAGAATAGCTGCCTAGTTAGGCTCTAAAAATCATGTGAACTTTAAGCCACTCAAGTGCTTAATTTAGTGGAAGACTGGCCTGAGAGGCTTAATATAGACAGCTCAGATATCATGTGGAAACTCTAATATAGACATGTATTGATATAAGAAACCTTGAGCTTATTTTTATTTGTTCCTGATCAGATAATTTGTTTGCTTCCTTTCCTTAACCCCACTCTTTATTCTCAGGAAATGCAGTAAAATGGCAGCTGTTACTGCACAACTACACCTGACTGTGCCAGGGAGAGTGAGAGAAAATTGGCCTTTGGATACTGGCACTTATTTGGATTTGCTCAGCTTTCAGTGGAGTCTCCAGTAAACTTTTTTGGTGCTCTTCCTGATAACTTTGACTGGTAATAAGTGAAATAAGTAGTGACTCTGGTCAGGATATCCTTCTGCTGCTGAGAAGCATTAGTGACTTTTGAAAGATGCAAGGTCACTGGGATTTCTACTCTTTTTCCTTTCTTACTTTCTCATTATGTCTTAGAACTAGTTTATTTGTTTGTCTTCCAATATTGTAGCTTCAAATTACAGCTATTACATCAACACCACAATGATTTTTAACTCTGTTCAGAAAACTCCTTGTTTCTTGCCTAGTCAATAACAAAACAGTAGTAGAAAGGTCACAGTGTAACTGATGTGACTTGCCCTCTGATGGAAGTGTCATGGGAAAAACAAATGGATGGGTGAATTCCCTCTGTGTTTACAGTAGCCATGGAAAGTTGTGCTTTGTTAAAATCTCCATCAGGCTTAGGAAAAAAAGCCATTCATAGTCTTAAATCTTTACTTTAAAAAAATACCTTTTCAAGTATCACTTCAGCTCTTACCAGAAATTTATTTGGGATAAAATCATACTGTTGGTTTGAAAGCAGCTGGGGATTTTAACTGTACAAGAAAAAAATGTATCTGGAGTAGGTGGTGTTGATATTACTCTGCGTCTTCCTAAAATTACAGTCCTTAATGCAATCACCTATGACATGTAATTGTACTTAGGGATCTGTAATTTCATAACTAGCGAATTTAGTTTGGGAAGTAGTGTTATGAAAGCAAGAGTGTTGTCCTCCATGTGAACAGCTGAAATACCTCAACATCCTGACAAAACCAGAGTAAACTGGACACCATGTTCAAAAACATTTTAAACTGATGGTGAATGTTCCACTACTTAAGTTCTCAGTGAACAAAAATAATGAACTATATGGAATAAGAGGAGGAATAAGAGTCAGACCAAGGCTTTTAGTGGTTGGTTGCAGAATTTTTGTTGTCATGACACAAGAACCATGTTGTTTATCCTTTTTAAATAAGTCACAGTACTCTTCTGTGGTAGCACTGAGTGGTAGAAGTTGCCAAAATTTGTAATCTTCACAGGGAGGACAGTTTTGTGTATGAAGTTTCTAAGTCTTGCTTTTTCTTTGTCTTGCTGAGGGATGGCAAGTTGCTTATGAATTCAAAAATCACAAATACAGAGTTTGTAAGATGGACAAGTGACTGGGTGTTTTTGATGTTGAAGCACTCCTTCCGTTTCACAAAGTGCCATTAAAATTATTCTCCCTTTTCAAGGCTTGACAGAAACATGCTTTGCATACCTTTTGGAGACTAACTGGCCTTTGATTCTGTAGCTCAGAGCTTTGGGTAATAAAGGATTTCATGTGCATTTTTCTGTAGTGATGACAGCAAAAGTGAAGCAGCAAAACCCACAATGCAGGTATCCATACAGATGTGACCTGGGCAAGTCTTTTAATCCCCTGTCTGTTTTATTACTGTTTTATAGCAGGAAAAGTAACTGAATGTGGAGAGCCTTCCACTTGCTTATAGAATGTTACGTATGTCATTACATATTCATTCTGAAGACTTCCAGGGAAACAATCATGGAAGACTGCTGAATTGCCAAGCAAATATATATTAAGTGCATTAAGTTCAAATTATCAATATGATTCTAACATATTTAGATCTTACAGTAAGTATTGCTTATAATGCAAAATCCTCAACTTTCTGAGATTGCCTGTAAAATATCTGTCACCTGGGGAAAAAAATACATGTTCTGTCTGTAGTGGTCATGGATAGGCATGCAGTAAAGGCTTCCCCACCTCAGCAACCATTCTTTAGTCTGCCTTTTCAGTCTCTCTTGTCATCAGACTGAGTTGTGGAGCTGTTACTAAGTTTGCAGAAATGTTTTCCGCTGATAATGTGCATGTCTTGTAGCTGAGAAGTTATTTTTAGTAGTCTGGGGAGACTCAGAGTCACTGAGGGACAGAGCCCTGGCGGAGATCTGGAAAAGGGAGCTGCCTGCCAATGGATTGGAATGGGAGAGAGGAAAATGGTACCTTTCAATCCCAAGCATCTTTTTCTATTTTTGAATACATTGTTCTTTCCTGGTAACTTGCAAAGAAAAGGCACATTTCCCAGGTTGGTAAAATTGTGTTTGGCTGGGAATAATCTCTGTGTTACTGAGACAAAATTGGTAGAATTGCATGACTGGAAACTTCCATTTTCACTATGATCGTGTTGAAGGGCTGCTCAGATCTCAACAGACACCTTTTAACTAGAGTGAATCTGAGAGGTGCTGCTTTTCACTCTGCCATAGTGGAAAGGCTCTGACCTGAGACAGTCTGGATGAAGTCAGAGTTATATTAATCTGTTCATTGCATTTGCTAATATACCAGACCTTTTCCTGACTGTGTCGTACCCAAGAAAAGTTAATGCAGACAACAGTGCCACTGAAAAAGCAAATAGTTTTAAATTGTGGAACCTTTAATTTGACCACAATACTCCGCTAAAAGCAGCTTTTTAATGTTTAAAATTTGGTAAAACTCCCATGAGGCTCAATTTGACCTATTCATAGAACTATTACGTAAAAAGATTGCTGAGGTAGAAAAATAGCAGAAAGCACAAGGGGGTCTACCAGTTACATGCTTATGTGCTGAAAGCTGCTGTTTTTTCCAGGTGGCAGAATAGCTAGTGGGACTCACCTAAGTAAATTGCTATGCTTTTTCTCTCTTCCAGCTTTTTCTTACTTTTAATGTGTGTTTTGTTTTAGTGCTATAATCAAAGGTCACCCCCAGTCTTTCAGTCTCCACATGCATGGCTGAGTGAATGCGTTTTTCTTTCATGGTTATCTTTGCAAAGAAAATCTGTGGGTGGAGAATTTAAAATGGGATTCAGAGTGGTTTGGGACTTCTCTAAATGACATACCTGGGAATGCTGCCACATAGCAGACGCATTTCAGTGATGTGTATTTCACTGCTGTAGGGCACCAAAGATGAAGTACGGTAGGCTGTGACAGCACCTACTGACAGTGTTCATAAAGTAACACTCCATGCAAGAGAAGGTTTGCAGGCATGCTAAAGAGCATCCTTCTTTCTTATTACTATTTTGGGGTAGATTTTATATGTTCCACCATACTATTTCTTTACAGTGGAATAGTGTCATTTATCTGATACGAAAAAAACTTCTCCCTTTCTTACTTGAAAATAACTTTGAAGATATTTGTCTGTGTTTCCTTGGACCAGTCAAGATGGGTTCATACTGAATGTCATCTCTCTTTGTTTTGACTGGTATGCATTGGTCCTGCTCACAGTATTGTGTGATGGCCAACTTTTGTGCTGTATGTGCAGTTGTGTGGATTTTTTGGGACTTCATCCAGTGGTGCACTATAATGTCTATATTGTCTGTATAGGATATTTGTAGGAAAGTTTTGCATATGGCACTTCGGTTTTGTTGAGTTGGATGTTTTCTACCCACTGTCAGGTAGATGTACTCTGGATAATTTGTGAACTTGCTTAGCTGAAGTTCAGTTTTATTTTTGTAGCTGTTTGTAGTTTGTCTGAAGTGCACAGGCTATAATAGTTAAAACCTGGTGGCTTTAGTGGTGTCCCTTGTCTTGCAGCAAAGGGAGTTGGTGATGAATGCGAACTGTACTATGTTAATGAAACATGAAATATTTGGTTTTAAAGACTTTATGGTATATGTGTCTCTGCTGAGGCTGATGATTGTGCTGAGTAACGTAAAAATGATGTGGTCAGTGTCCTCTCTAGTTGCCTTTAACTTTGGCTGTGAATGTCGTGGCAGCACTATGCAGCTGTATTACCTGCATGGATGTTTGGACTAAGGGTAGAGCATGCTTAAATTCCCTTCCTGCTTTCATCTATAGGAATGTACACTGCCACTGTGCACTAATCCATATTCTACATTATTTTGATGTAATTTGTAAATAGATGTTTAAATTCAAAGAGCTAAGCAGAATAGATTCATGTATCTTCAGTGACATAGTTGTGATGCATGACCGCAAAATCAAGCTTCTTATTGAATGAGAATAAACTTGTACAAGAGAAAGAGGAAAAATCTGTCAAAATTCAAAAACCTGCACTGAAACACCCTCCGGTAAGTCACAAATGCACTGCAGCAGCAAGAAAATAGTAGTCTTTGTTCTAGCTGTGTGTTTGAGGTTTGTGTGGTTTCTTAATTGCACTATAAATTGATCTCTGTATAGGGCCCTTTGAAAATTAACAGCTTTGTTCTTCAGTGCGTTCAGGTCTGAACAAAATGTAAAGATTGAGGAAGAGTAGAAATCTATGAAATGGCACTATTATGCAAAAGTTTTTTGAGAAGTTGAAAAAAAACCTAAAACAACCCACCACAAAACCCAGAGCATACTGCCAGTTCTTAAGTAATCTGTTGTCTGTGTCTGGACTTGTTTTACATTGTTCTTTCCTACCAAACTGTAGATTTAGCATGAATTATCAGAAATCAGTGGGAGCTGTAAAACACCCTTCTATTGCATATCAACATGACTGTATGAACACTAATTTAGCAGTAGGATTCTGTGGGAGACCATATGGGTGTATGCTGTGGTGTTTGCTTGACGTTTCATGGTCTCTTCTGGCAGAACCAGTCTCTTCCCTGACCTGTCTGGTGTACTGTGCAAGTGATCTTAGCCTAGAAAGTTGTGCGTCCAAGTCAAGCTGCTGACCTTTTCCTCCTGCTTATTAATAAACCTTCATGTTTCTCCTGCAGTCAGTGTATGGAGCGAGGCTTGGGAAGAGCATTTCAGCCGCGTCTCGCCCTGCTGAGAAGGTGGCAGCATGCCTTTCTCAGGTTGCTCAGAGACACTTTGGGCTGCAGGCTGGGGCTGTGCAGGCAGCTGCTCTGGAGTCTGCACTGAACAGCAGCTTTGAAGAAAGGACACAAGTGGTGGAACTGCAAACCTACCACAGAAATCTATTATAAGTGGGAGAGGTCAAGGAAGGTTCTGGTGCAGCTTGTCGTTGCCAGCACGTTCACCCCAGAGGGGCTGTGCTAGACTTACTGCTCATTGGAAGCTGGCTGCCTTTCTGAACTGCAGGACAGTAGCTTATTTTGGCCTTGACCTGTCAGTTGCTGGTGTTGGTGATGATGGAAGTTTACAAGGGAATTACTGCTAGGCTTGGGTCACGGGAAACTTATCTGTGCTTCCTGTTTTGGCCATAGAGATTCCAACCTAATGATGAATATCAATAGGGTATTTTTATTCAATAATGTAAATAAGGTATATACATTCTATTTTTCTTCCTTTTCTGTTTCCTTGGTGAGGGACAGATGTGTGAAAACTGAGTCATGGGACCTTACAGAGATATTAAAGTGCACATATGAGAAATGTAATATTGTAAAGAGAAAGTTTTAAAGTGATGGCAGAATGTTTCACTGAGAAGAACAGAAAATGGTTCTTGGTGGAAATTGAGGATCTTGCTGAGTCCTGCATTTGGTACAGGTGAATAAACAGTGTATTTCTGAAAACCGCATCTGGATCTGGAGCAGCAAGGGACATAAAGGTGGTCTAGTGTAGCCACATCTCTACTATGCACTAGGAAAAGCTATGGTATTTAATTCCATGTATCCTGGTAGAGGAAATACTGCAGTTTTCTCTTTAGAATACAGTCTTGTGTTCTGTTTCAACTGCTGCATGCGGTGCCTGGACTGCTATGTTCTTCTGACCAAAGGGATGACCAAAAATTTGTTAAACAAAGCTGAAACTTATTTGTGTGGGGCAAGTGATAGCTCAAAGATCATTGCCATTATTTGGCATACTTTTTGATGTTATTTCAGCATTTCTTACTGAAAACTGTATTTGAGCCCAAACCCCCAGGCAGGTACACTATAATATTTCACCTTGCTTATGCTTAAAGCATGACTAAATTTAAATCAAAAACTTTTCTATATGAACTTTTCTATATGAACTGTAAAACAAGTTAAGTAGATTTACTTAATTTCAGGGAAGTTAGTGCCTACATAGAATATAAAAGTATTTTTCTAAAATTTCTCTCTTTTGATTATGTGATATGCAGTCCTTTCTACACAAGTTAATTTTTTTGCTTTTGCCACATTGAGTTGAAAAGAATTGCTCTCCAGACCTTCTTCAATAGCAAGGAGAGCTTCATATTCTCTCTTGACAGTAAAAATGATATGATAAAGCTTTGAGGTCTGCTGTAAGAACATACTGAACAGAGAACTGAAAATTAATGAAGGCTTAAATAATGAAATTAAGGGTGCTCTGTCTCCAAGCACTTCTTCATGTTATTGGCTTCAGTTGTCAAATCTTGGCTTCTTTTTAACTTTTTTAGCTCAAATAAGAGTTTATATATCAAATCAGCAACCTATACAGGGAATTTAAGAGTAGGTAGAGAGATCTGTTCCGTTCCTGCGTTTGTATTAAGGATTGCACTTGCAGGCCTTGCTTTCCATTTTACCTGTTACTCTTGAAATCTGAATCTTCCACAACTCTCTTGACAGAAGCTCACTTCTTCATGCACCAGCAAAAAATGTGAGTCTTTCAAATAGACAGACTATTACTTTGGCTTTAATGATACTTTCGTATGATCTCAAAATGTATCATCTTCAAATATAACCATGGGTACTTAAAATCCAGAAGATGTTCCAGTCTTATTACAGTTATTTTGAGAAAACTGAGTATTGGGAATGATAATTTTCCTTGTGCTAGAGTATGTATGAGTCAAGGGAAATGAATTCTAATTGTGGTTCTGAGGCTTATAGGACCATTGCTCTGCCAAGTTAAGTCATGAAAAAATATTTTGAAGGAAGACATTTCTAAGCATCATAATATACTTGTTTTGAGAGAGGCTTTATTTTAAATTGTGGATGGGCAATATTAGTGATTTTTAAAATATTTTTCAACTGAATAAAGCAGTGCTTCAAATGCTGAGTTTTCCAACCTTGTAAAGCTACATGTTGTTCGCTGCACTTTTACATTTAGCATGTCTCTGTAATAATTTACTGGATTGGTTCAATTCCTTTTATTGCCCAAGAAAGAGTTGCTTTTGATACTGTAGTGAAAAGTTCCACTCTCAGAGAAATTTCAGTCTTGCACACAAAGAACAAAATCCTTAACATATAGGAAAAAGGTTTGTCTAAGAGCTGTTTTCCTCATGGGAAACTGGCTGAGTTGCTTGCCTGGAGCTGTTGGTAGGCTCTGAATGCTTTCTGACTGGGTGCTAAGATGGAAATAAGTCATAAGGCACGCTGATAAGTGGGGAACTGAACTGGCTGATGGTTGAGCAGATCAGCTTGTCTAGTCCACTTACAGTAGTTTTCAGTTTCAATAGCGATTTCCAGTTGAGCAGGAGCTGTCGGGGCAGTTTGGTGAAGTGCTTTCTTACTGCCCGTGCCATCAATCTGCTAAGTGACATTCCGTGTCCAGGACTCTGTTGTGCATTTTGGAGAACATGTACATGCACACAGGAATTTATCTGAGGACAGCTTCAGAAAGTGCTTTGTCTAATGATTATCACAACTATTGTCCAGTCAGTTTCCAAATGGTCTGGAACCATTTGATCCATCTGCACTGAGTGAATACAAACTTATATTTTCGTGGTTCTTTGGGGAAAGCTACAATGTGGGATTTCAGCTTCAGTCTGTATCTAAGTAAGACAGTCTGCAAATGAAGCAAAAACTGAGCTTGTATTGTATTTAATCTGTATTTATACCCCCTAGCTTAAGCTCTTGTGTAGTTGTCCCCTGTAAGGAGACTCTTTTTTTTTCCTCTTTTGTTTTGTTTGGGGTTGGTGTTTTTTTGTGTGTGAAGACTGTATCACAGCTTTGCTCTTGCCATCTTCATGTTAATGCCCCTTGAATTCTAAAAAACTCTGTTTTGAAATCTTTACATGTGTGACTTTGACTTTAATGGCACTAAGCCATGGATAATTGGCTCAGTTTCCTAAAATTCCACAGCCTGTTGTTAAGATAAACATTTTTAGGTTCCCAAGAACACAGACACATGTATATGGTAATATACTGATTATACAGAGCAACCTTTAAAGAACAAATTCTTATTTTCCTATTTTGTTCTTGATGTTTACACACAAGCATCAGAAGCAGAAAAATGACTTGACAGAATAATTTGTGCCGGTCTTTAAACTACATTGTAGCCCTTTGAGAAGGGCTGTGAAATGGCTTTGTTTTGCTGTAGCCATTAGCTCCTAGGGGAGCTGGAGGGAAGCAGTCCTGCGTTGGAATGGTGTGTGTTGAGATGCACCCTTATTAGTCAGGGGCACATGAATCAGCTGCTGGGAAGGCCATGTGACCAAGGCTTTGGTATAAGGCCCTGGACTGTTGGTTGTTGAGGAATTTGTGGTCTTGTTATGTCACTCCTCAACACTGGTACCTAAAGTGCCTTGTAAGGTTCAGATATCAACAAGTGTTGGAGATCTGGCTTTCTCTGGGCTGAAAAGGGCTGTGATCTGCATTCCCCCCAGCCCAGAGCTTTAGAGAGGGGCTATAATTATAGAGCTCATGACAGAGCTGCTTTCAGTTCACTTGTGTCCTCTCAAACATAACAGTGTATGGATGAAAGCATTGCTCCCATACACACCTAATCAGAGATGGCAAAAGAAAACGGATATGTGGCCCAGGGATATTAACAGCCAGTTAAGAAATTGTGGGATGGTCTTTGAGCAATTGTGCACGGTCAGGATTGTAAGGCAACTTTGAAGAATGGTGGAGGCTCTCACTGGATTGTGCCAGGTGCTCGAGCACATGGGGAGGCTCGCTGCTAGGGAGTGAGGGCCAGTGATGCTAGTGAGCCAAAGCAGATAGACTTAGCATCTTATTCAGAGCAGGAATTGGTGGGCTGACTGTCCTTGAAGGTAGGCTTTCCAGTAGCTGTCTCTGAAATTGCTTCTAGCAGCAACAGGGTATTTACATTTCTTAATTTCTGGGGGGAAAAAAAAATTCTTACTCAACAGATGGGGTTTTGATTTGTTTGTTGGTCTTATTTTTTTAATCATCTTTTAATATAATTATTCAGCTTAGTCCAAAGCAATAAACTCAGTCTGAAAATAAATGGATCGGGACACAAGAGTTATGGTGTGTGGGTTTTGAGGGTTTTTTTTAGTTTTGTGCTTGTTTTGTTTGGGTTTTTTCTTAGGGGAGTTTGCAAAGAATTTTGTTCCTCTTATCCCTGCTCTCACTAACTGTGTGCAATAAGAAACAATAAAGAAAAGCAGCAGTCTTGTGTTATGATATTTTGTGCAAGTATTTTCGGAAGGTCAGCTATTAAAATTTGAAATAATGACACTTTTTTCCAACCCTGTAAATCAGTATTTTTTAAAATTTAAAGCGTACCAACTCCATGTAGACTCTTAGAAGTCATTGCAGAGTGTGAGAAATGAGAAATTCCTCCTGTAACAGAAGAACAATAGTAATGCAAAACAAGATTAAAATTCCTCCCTTTCCCCCAGGTTTTAAACCATGATAAATGTTTGGTTTGAGCCAGTCCATTCTTTGTTTAGAGTTACTTGACTAAAACTCTTGGCCTTAACTTGCTGGCAATTAAGTCTATTGTATTTTTGATTAAACAGTGGTGTAGTGGTGGTGGGAAACCAACATACTAGCATGGTCTTTTGGCTGTCTTCCCTGCTCTTTAGTGTTGCCCTGAGGAGCAAAGTATGGCTGGGCTTGCTCATCAGGGGTTTAGCTTGGAATAGAAACAGATTTTAATTTGAATACCTTTACCTACTGTCTGCTGCCAGCCATTTTTCAGTGAGTTCTTGGGGGGTTTTGTTTTGTTTCCCCTGTACAAGTAGCTAGTTAATGCGTGTGTGGTGCATTTGTGATTCTGCTCTGCTGGTGGGCAAGTGCTCTCACTGCTCCTTCCTATGGATAGGAAGGGAGCTCAGCACTCAAGAGCAGAGACAGTGGTGTTATCTAAGCTGCTGTAGTTCAGAGGGTTTGTGGTGATCAACAGCTCTCCCCAACTAGCAGAAAAGCTGTACCCAAAACCCTCATTTGAAAGCCTTTGAGGTTTGTGGAGAAGTAAAGAAGTGGGAGTTCCATTTTCTTGTGTACAAATAAAGAGAACTTTTCATATTACTGTTAGCACTTTTCCCACCCATGTTATTTGAGGACCTGGTTTGCTGTTGGTGTAGTCATTTTCTCCATACCTGAACTCCGACAAATCTTTGATACCTGCCTTTTTTTGATGGTATGAGGAGATACGCTGGTAGATATGGGGTTTGTGTACCAAAACTGATGCTCTTGTATTCTAGCTTCTGTGTTCACTGTGTTTGAAGCTGGAGTCCATACATACTAAATATAACAGCACCCTAATCCAAAATGATTTGGTGGTTGGTTGGGGGTTTGTTTGTTTGTTTGTTTTGGCGTTTTTTTGTTTTTTGTTTTGTTTTGCTTTTTTTAAGTCATGAGATCTCATTCTTATCTTCATCAAGTACTGGTCCATGCCTTTGGGACCCGTCTCATGGTGATCTACCCCAATGAGCACCTTGCACATTCGTGGGTATGAAAAGAAAGTACATGTTTGTGGTGTTTATACTTTGCATTGCCATACCTCTGAGCTTTGGTTTCTTCATGAATTCATTGTTTGCCTGCACATGCAGTTCTCTTACACTCTGCACTAATGGTGGTGCTTGAACAGCTTTCCCTTTCCAAGGCAGGTACACAGCTGAAGATCTCCCAGCCAGGAACACGAGGGAATACACCATTTACATTTTTGCTGTGTTATTTGTTCACTGAGAGAGGGGGATGGTGGGGAGGGCATGGTTTTTGGCCTATATTTAATAAAAGGAGAGGGAGCTGTGAAAAACTCCTGGTGTAATGTGAGCCTTACACAAGGAAGAACTATTTATAGAACTCTGCAATATTTGCCTGAAGGAACTTGAGAGCAGAGCGGGGCAGTGTTACATAAAGCTGGGTGAGAGCACACTTGTGCCCTCACAGCTGCGAAGGTCAAACCCAGGGCTTGTCTTACAGTAGGCTTCCACTCTCCCTTGCCCTGAGGGGAGAAGAGACTGATGGGCTCCTTCTGAAGGCCAAATCCTAGTGGTGAGAAACTTTGGTTTGTGGAGAGCAGTGATGTGGTTTTCTTTTAAGAGGATTATTATTTGTGATGTTTTGATTTCATCTTTTTTTTATCATGAGAAAACATGACTGTCTTGATTGATGACTTAATGGTCAAATAAAGCTAAACAAGGTCACAGTAGCAGCTTTGGGGACCTTGAGAGTAAGATTTCAAGCTGTACGTGGTTATGTTATGGTTTAAGCAGCTTTTTGGTTATTGCTGCTCCTATTCTGGCTTTTATTCTCTAGTGGTGACTTTTTTATTCTAAATGACATTGCCATGCCACTGGCAGTTAACAAGGTATTGTTCTGATTTTGGATGCCTTCATCAGCTTAATACGTGTTTGTTATGAGGCTTTACTAAAGTGATTTTAGAAACCCTTCAGATCTTTAGCTTGAAAACATTTTTTTATCGTTTCATAGGCGGAAGAGCCTTTCTGAGGGAGGCATATACCTTGAGAAGATGCTTCGTAGCGTGTGGCATTAACAATGGGTGTTGATGCTTTTCTGAAAGATTGCATTTGGCTAGGTCAAAGCATTCCTAACCCCACAGTGAAGGAGAAAAATATCCAAAACTAGCAAAAAGTGTGGGATATGATCTAAATGTACTATAAAGCTAGGAAAGGCAAGAAGTTTGATTAAAATGGCCTTGAATAGCTTTAAAATTTTTGGATAAGGGTGTAGTCTGGAGTTGTCCAAGATGTTCGTCCCTTTAGTTTTTACTGTAAAATTTTTGGAACTCTGGTAACATGAGAAATACAGAATTATGTAAAATGTCTGAAGATAAATAAAGAGGTTCTCACATTCCATCACTCATCTTTGATGCTTAGACTCTTTCTGTCCCTTGAATTAGAGGTTTTAACTAAGCAGTCAGCATTCTGCATGTTTAAAAGATAGCTTCTGAGCAGAAGCTAAACCCCGTGGTTTATAAGAAATAAATACTAAAGCACAAAATTAAAACAACTCAGTAAATTATTTGGGATCACATTCAGCTTTTATCTAAAAGTTAAACAGTTAATGTTTGTGTATGTGTGTGTATAAAAGCCAGACTTTCTGCAAATGGTTGTTTCTTCAAGATCTGACAAAGTGTATTTAAATGGAAGAAGGCATTTTGACTGGCTTTTGAACTCACTCTCTTGGTGAAGAAATTGTTTTTAAATGAAAAAAACCCCAAACTTTTATAGATGCAAAATGTGCATTATGAAAGAAATAAGAAGTTGAATACTTAAAGCAATTTTAAGTTGTTTTAGTGGATTATTTTCCCAAACAGGAAGGGTAGGTGAGCGTATTAATCTTTTTACAGATGAGACAGACATATAAAGACATACATAACTTTGATTTGCTTCAGTTTCTACATCGAGCATTTTGCATCTGAAGAATTTTTTTTGGCGGGGGAGTAGATAAGAACACCGAGGATTCTTTTTAAACAGCATAGTAAAACTTACCAGACTTAGTTCAAAACAGAGGTGTTTAGTAGATTTATAATGTGAAACAGAAAACAAGGAAGGATATTTCTGGTGGGACTCTTTCAAGTGCATGAAAGGGAGGAATTTGCACATTCTAAAACCCTCAGATGTGTTTAAGCAGCAGTTAGTACTTAGTAAATGAGAATTAGTGAATTAGTAAATGAGAATACAGGATCAGGGCTCTGAAGCTCCAGGCAGATGTGAAGAGTAGAAAGCTCTCTCAATCCCTTGATATCTTGTGGTTCT
Organism: Illadopsis cleaveri; assembly: GCA_013399915.1. Classification (NCBI taxonomy): domain Eukaryota; kingdom Metazoa; phylum Chordata; class Aves; order Passeriformes; family Timaliidae; genus Illadopsis; species Illadopsis cleaveri. The sequence continues at coordinate 65,114 of VXBB01024422.1, forward strand.
GTCTAAATTAGCAAATACTTTGGTCAGTAGGGGTGGGTGACTAGATCATAACACTGAAACTTCATAAATCTTCATTACTTATTTGAGGGGGTTACTTTAGATTAGATTTCGCTTGTCACCTTGGGCTGAATGTCCCCCTTACCTGTGCAGTTTGAAGCTTCTTGAAGGAGAAAATTTAATGGGTATATGCCAATGCCAGATGATTTGTCAGTGATGTAGCCCATGGGGCTACCTGAAGTTTCATGTCCCTGTGAGACAGCAAGTAGCATTTGAAGTGCATCTTGCAGCAGAGTTTTCAGATTCTTACACAAAAAGGAATTGATTGTTTATATGCATCAGAACTGTTATGCAAAACCAGCCAGCTCAAGTAAATGGTTTTGCTTCTGCTCTAAACCAAACAGCATAGTTGAATTACATATGAGCGTATGCATAGCAAAAGGATGACTTGGAAGATTTTAGTCAGATGTTCTGGAAAGATAGTTTTTTTCCCCTCTGTTAAGGAAGTATTTCTCTAAATTGGTAGGCATTTCACAATGTCCCAGTTGCCATTTTAGACTATTCACTAAAAGTAGTGTTTGAATCACAAAATCTGAGCTGGATAATTAAAAATGGTTCAAAGCTTAATAATCACGAAAGAGTGTAGCATGCAGCTCTTGGGTAGCACCTTAGGAGTGACCACAGTAAGTTGCTGTTGCTACAATCCAAGATGGTGGCTAAGAATAATGTTTCAAAGTTATGGATAACTTAGTCAGCATTGTTAGACTCTAGGTAAGCACATGGCTGATTATCTCTGTGTCATCTTCTGCTTTTGATGGAGGAGGAAGAATTGCTTAAAGTCATTTGTGTATTTAGATTGAGAGTTAAGTTGCATTTAGCGCTGAATACAGAAAAACTTCATCTCAAATGGCAGTGAAAAAGCAAGTGGTTTGTTTTATTTGCTTGTATATGAAATTTGTAAAGTATGGAACTCAACCCTTTCCCCACAAAACAAACTGCAAAGAAAAATTGAACTAATTTCTTCTCATGTCCAGAACCCAGAAATGGCTAACTGTTGTGGAGATTTTTTTTCCCTCTACCTGAAAACCATCAAATTTTGGCTGTTGTCTGATGTGAATGTGTCTGTTAGCTTTGAACTGCTTTGCCTAGATAACTGGCACAACTGGATTTTTTTTTTTTTTTTTTTTTTTTTTTTTTTTATGGAAAAACACGGTGATCAAAAACACCTCCGTTTTT